>VWZV01003688.1:155660-180357 GCA_013397155.1 Irena cyanogastra
TGGGGCTGTGTGTGGCACAGTTTGGGGTCCCTGTGGGCAGTGGGGCTGTGTGTGACACAGTTTGGGGTCACTGTGGGCAGTGGGGCTGTGTGTGACACAGTTTGGGGTCACTGTGGGCAGTGGGGCTGTGTGTGGCACAGTTTGGGGTCACTATGGGCAGCGGGGCTGTGTGTGACACAGTTTGGGGTCACTGGCAGTGGGGCTGTACCCCAGCCTCATCCCCAGTGGGCACAGCTGTGAGCAGCAGGTGAGCAGCACTGACAGCAATGAGCCATGCAGTGCCCAGGTGTGCTGAGCAATCACCAAAGGGAACAGAGGGCACACAGGTGCAATGCATGACATGAGGGGTATAAAAGGTTGGTCTAAAGAACAAGAAGGGCAGATACCTGAAGCCTTCTGAAGTGATATGGTGTTACTCTGAATGGGCTGAAGCCTTCTGAAATTGGATGGTGATACTCTGTGTATTGTGGCTGTCTCAAGTGACATGTGCTGTGAGAGTTTGACCTGCTCTGGCTGTGTCCTGAGTGTCCTGAGAAACTGCCTCACTTGGCCCATAAAGAGCACAGGGTGCCAGCAGACAAGTGAAAGGAATCTCTCCAAAATCTTGTGCTTCCCTATGCCCTGGGCTAGCACTAAGCCCCTGAGCTTGGCCAGGGGTTTCAGCACAGCCAAGACAGCTCCTGTTCCTCACTCTCCCAGTTAAACCCCAGGTATGGTCCCAGCTGTCCTCATCCTCCTCATGGTGTTCCTGTGCTCCACAGGAGGTACAGCCCAGGCAGGCAGAGCACTGGGGGCCCTGGGCTGCAGCATCCTGAGAACTGTGTCCCCAGGAGCCAGGTCCTGCCCAGGGCTCAGGAAAAGTCCTTCCTCCACAGAATCATAAAACAGTTTGGGTTGCAAGGCCATCTAGTCCCAACCCTTTCCACTATCCCAGGTTGCTCCAAGTCCAACCTGGCCCTGGGCACTTGCAGGGATGGGGCAGGCACAGCTTCTGTGGGCAGCCTGTGCCAGGGCCTCGCCACCCTCTTTGCAAAACATTTCTTTATTACATCTGAGAAAATGTATTAGATATAAAGATACAAGATCCTGTCCTATCCACATGACTGTAATTTTGTCCTGGGGTTTTCCAGGCTTGAAACAACTCACTGGGATGGGAGGAACAAAACATGGTGGCCACGTGGCACACATCACCATTGTGGCACACGCCAGCTTTGGTGCTGGCAAGTAGACCCAGAATGCTCCAAATTCACTTGCAGCTGGTGGAAAGCTTCAATGCCATCAAACATACACTGCTTCAGCAGGTTCTTGGAAAGGCAGAGCATATGCCAAAATCCAGCATCTTGAGTAATTAATAACAGCTTTGCTCTCAGGTGAGTGATGGTAACAGGCTCCAACGTGGACTCCCAAGTGATCAGTGACCAAGCCATCACCTAGAAAGCAGACATTTCAGGGCAGGCTTTGACATTTCCAGGCAGCACTGGGGTCCCAGGATCTCAAGAAGGCCCCATGGGAGCACCTGCAGCAGGTGGGACCCCACAGAGGATGAGGCCCACCCAGCAGCACCCACCCAGAGCAAGAGGGAGAGCTGGCCTGGGGGCTGGGAGCACCAGGAACACTGAGGGACATGGCAGGGACAGCTCTTTGTGCTGCTCCTTGGTGAGCCAGGGTTAAACCCAGCCAGGGGAGCATGAGGAAAAGCCTCCCCTCACCCATATGGGCTGGCACAGCCCTGACCTCTGTTTCCTTATGGAATTTGGTTGAGCAACCATATCAAATCCTTCAGGGAATGTCAAACATGCTCTGGAGAGGTCTGGAGGTCTCAGGTCTGGAGAGGCCCGGGAGTGGTGCCAGCTCTTGCACAGGACTCTGCCCAGTCCCCAGCTCTTGGCATGGACACCATGGGGTGACACCATGGGGGACAGTGCTGCAAGGGTGCATCCCTGCATGTGCCACCATGGACCCTCTGCAGGGAGTAGAGCTTGGGACCCTGGTTCAAACCAGTGGGAAACAGCCAAATGTCCCCAAACCTGTCAGGGCTGACTCCCCTTAATGGGAATAAAGGAAATAGGATGGCTAGAGTGGGGATAGTGCATGAAAATGCTTTTTGCTCATTTGTTCATGTCTCTCCCAGTGTGGGGATGGTCAACAACTGAGCTGTGAGGGCTGAGTTTGGGCACTGGATGGGCAGTTTCTGTGGCAGGGACTGCAGGAACATCTCTACGATCCAGGGGCAATCTCTAACAGCTTCAGTGCTCCAGGAATGCTGGGGGGAAGCCCCAAACTGGTATAGGGACATTCTTTGGGCTGGAATGTTTATTAAAGATCTGTTTTCCCCCTGTATTCGTGGGGCCCCACCTCGAATGCTGGATACAGTTTTGGGCCCCTCATGAAAAGAAAGGCACCTCAAGTGCTGGAGCATGTCCAGAGGAGGGAATGGAGCTGGGGAAGGGTCTGGAGCACCAGGAGCAGCTGGGGGGGCTCAGCCTGGAGAAAAGGAGGCTCAGGGGGGACCTTCTGGCTCTGCACAACTCCCTGACAGGAGAGGACAGCCAGGGGGTTTGGGCTCTGCTCCCAGGAAACAGGGACAGGACAAGAAAAAACAGCCTCAAGTAACACTGGGGGCAGTTTAGAATGGATATTAGGAAAGATTTCTTCAGCAAGAAGGTGACCAGGCTCTGCCACAGGCTGCCCAGGGCAGTGGTGCAGCCACCATGGACATGGTTCAGTGGTGACCATGGCAGTGCTGGGATAACATTGGACTCGATGATATTAGAGGTCTTTTCCAATCTGAACAATCCTCTGATTCTATGAAAAATTAAATAATATTCAAGCAGAAATTACATGCAAGGTTTGGGGGATGATGAATTTTTCCCTGGTGTGAGGAGTTACGATGGGGTGATTACAGAAAACAATGATATTTCTGCTTCCTCAGACCTCCCTTTGGGAGCACAGAGATCCTGAGCAGGCTGCAGCAGCTTGGAAAGCAAAATGCTTTCTGTCTCCAAAAATAAAGTCAGCTTCCCCATGACTTACAGCACATGAGGCAAACTTCTCCACCATTAATTGTCAGGGGCTGATACTCCCTGTGAGGTGAATTGAACCCCAACCCAGTTTCCCTGTTTCCTGTGCACACACATTTGTCTCAGACAGCCCCAACAGTGGATTCAGCATCTTTGTCTCTCACGAGAGCACCAGCAACCTCTACACGTGGGCTATCCCCAGCAACTGCTGCAATAAAGGACCTGGTGTGAGGGAATTGCAAATGGCCTGGTGTGTCAGTCCTCACTTTAGGTCTGGCTCAGAGTGGATGGAACCGAGCCCTGCTGGCATGGCACGGCCGGGCAGTCCCTGCCCTGAGCACAGCGTGGGAGAGCCCAGCAGAGCCAGCCTGGAGCAGCTCTGCATCCCCCCAGAGAGCCCAGCAGGGCCAAAGCAAGGGAGTTCTGAGGCTGCAGGGCCCGACCCGATGGCTGAAGGCTGCTGTGGCAGCAGGCTGGGTAGAGGTCTCACGGGAACACCCTTCAAGGGAGCTGTGCCTTTGGGCTGTGTCTTGTTCTCCAGGTGGGAATTGCCAGCTTCTGTGGCATTGCTCGGGGCTCCTGGTACCCCCTACACCCCAGTGCCACCCTGGCTGCTGGCCCCCAGCTCTCCTGCACTGATCATACCCTGCACCCTCAAGTACCCCAGGACCTCTGCAACCTCAGCACCCCTGCACCCCCGTGCCCTGCATCTCCCCCACCCAGCACTGCCCACACTGCCTGCAGTCCTCAAACACCTGCACCCCCAGCACCCTCAGCATCCCTGCACCCACTGCAGCCTGCACCTGAACCATCCCTGCACCTGAACCATCCCTGCACCTGAACCATCCCTGCACCTGAACCATCCCTGCACCTGAACCATCCCTGCACCTGAACCATCCCTGCACCTGAACCATCCCTGCACCTGAACCATCCCTGCACCTGAACCATCCCTGCACCTGAACCATCCCTGCACCTGAACCATCCCTGCACCTGAACCATCCCTGCACCTGAACCATCCCTGCACCTGAACCATCCCTGCACCTGAACCATCCCTGCACCTGAACCATCCCTGCACCTGAACCATCCCTGCACCTGAACCATCCCTGCACCTGAACCATCCCTGCACCTGAACCATCCCTGCACCCACTGCAGCCTGCACCTGAACCATCCCTACACCTGAACCATCCCTGCACCTGAGCCATCATGCAGGCATCACGTGGGGAAGCTGAGGCCTGAGGCCAAGCACCAGGTCAAAGCACAGCCTCCAAAGCCACCAAACCAGCGACTGGCCCATCACTGAAGAAAACAGCAGGTGGATGAGGTCCTCTCTGTTCCCATGGAGGTCCCATCACAGCAGGGTGCACCTCCCTCAGGGCTGGACCTCCAGGTGCCCCCACCTTCCCACCGGTGTTCCCCGAGCCCCAGGAGCCAGGGTCCCTGCTGGGGCCTCGCCACCCCTGGTGTTACCTTGCCACACCATCCTTTGGATACAGCTGCCACCAGCCCTGGGCAAGGGGCACTCGTGGCCAGGGGCAGCTCCTGCCTTGGCCGCTGGCAGAGCTGCTTGCTCTGCTGTGGCTGTACCTATGGCAGGTGACAACAAGGGGGCAGGTGGCACCAGGGGTACAGTGGAATGGGCTGCAGTGGGGCAGGAGGGCAGAGGGGCAGCCCCACGGGCTGGCTCAGTCCTGCTGTGTGTGCCAGGGGTCCCAGTGGCACTCCCAGGTGTGTGGGGGCCTGGGGTGCAGGGGGTTGGTACAGGTGCAGGATTTGGGTGTGCCCCCTGGCATGGCTGGTGCCAGCTGTGGCAGGGCACTGCCACGGGTGCAGGGTGTGCACCTGCCGGTGTTGGGTGCAGGTGACCGGCACGGGGGTCCCCGGGGCACAGGGGGTGATAGAGCTGGGGGTGCTGGGAACACAGGAGTGCAGCCCGGAGGTGCAGCAAGAGCAGGGGGCATGGGGGCAAGGCTGCAGGGGAACTGGGGGTACGGGCGTGTCGGGGCGCAGGGGTGGGGTCGGCAGGATGTGCAGGGGTGTGGGGTGCAACGGTACGAGGGTGCATCCCCCCCTCCCTCAGGCCGTACTTTGATCTGAGAAGCCCTGGGTTACCGAGGGTCGGGGATGGCGGCAGTGACCAGGGCAGGGTATGGGACGTTCCGGCCTGTCCGGCCTGTCCGGNTGTTCTGGAAGGAGGAGATGGAGCTGACCCTGGTGGGGCTGCAGTACTCGGGCAAGACCACCTTCGTCAACGTTATCGCGGTGAGCCCGGGGACGCCCCGCATCGCCCCATCCCCGAGGGGTCACCTGCCCACCCCAGGGCTTCACCCTTGGACCCCGCGTTGCACCCTCATTGCATCCCCATTGCAATCCCCACTGCATCCCCATTGCATCCCCATTGCAATCCCCATTGCATCTCTGCGCCTTCCACTCCCCATTGCATCGCCGCTGCATCCCCATTGCACCCCCGGGTATTTCTCGGAACGTCTCGGCCCTATCGCACCCCAGCCTGAAAATGCCTTTGCGGGGGGGATGCAGGCTGGGGATGCGGGGTGCAGTGTGGGGTGCAGGGTGCAGCAGCGGGGTACGGTGTGGGGTGCAGTGTGGGGTACAGTGCGAGGTGCGGGGTGCAGCAGTGGGGTACGGTGTGGGGTGCAGTGTGGGGTACAGTGCGGGGTGCAGCAGTGGGTGCAGTGTGGGGTACAGTGCGGGGTGCAGTGTGGGTTGCGGGATCAGCAGTGGGGTACGGTATCGTGTACAGTGCAGGGTGCAGGCCCGGGGCGGCCCAGGCAAACCGCAGCGTTTGCTCCCCGCATCCCCGGAGCCGAGTGGGGTGCTCGGGGCCGCAGCCGGAGCAGGCCCTGGAGAAGGGTCCGGCACGCCCTTGCCCCCTGGGCCGGAGCCCCGGCAGTGGTCAGTGGTCAGCAGCCGGTGCCGGTGCCCTGGCCGGGCAGTGCCGCCCGGGGGCTGCGGGAGCTCGCCTCCCGTGCCCGTAACAGCAGGCGCTTTGTCATCGTCCCTGCCGCCGCCGGTGGGGCCTCAGTGACGACCCTGCCGCGCTCGGTGCCACCGGAGTTCCTTGCCTGGGGGCCGGTGTGGGAGGTGTTTGCCTGGCGAGCTGCCTCGGGAGGCGTCCGCCAGCAGCAGCGTGCTGTGGTGCCGGCTGCTCTCGCTCAGCTCCGCTCCGCACCCGAGCCGGGCAGGGCAGCGACACCGACACCGACACCGCCCCGGGCCCTCCAACCCCGCCTCTCCCCGGCTGCGCTGCCTCCTCCGGCGGTGCATCGGGAGCTCGTGTCCTGGATCCCCAAGCCCAGGGCGTGGCTTCACCCGTGAGGATGCTCTGCAGTGTCTCCCCTCTTGCTTTTTGGGTTGTTCTCGCCCTCTCAATACGCGATGGTGCAAGGCGGCAGGATGCTGAAGGGCTGGGTTTGGGCTGTTGCCCCCGGAGGGTTTCATGGAGGGAGGTGGATGCAGATCCTCCCTGGTTCCCTCACTGGTCCCTGGTCGCTCCGAAGTCCATGCCTGCCATCTCCAAAGCAGAGGGTGTTGTTAGTGCTTGCTCAGGGTGCTGGAAGCTGCTGGGCTGTCAGAGGGGATTTTCAGCTCATATGAAGGCTCCATTGCACTGGAGCCATGCTCTTTGGGAGGTGCTGAGAGATGAAAATGTCCTTCCTGAAGTGTCTAGTGGCAGAGAGAGGACACCCCAAAATGCTTTTCATCCCGGAGATGATGGCACTCCTGCTCTCAAGCTGTTTTGCTAGAAGTCACTTCCCAGTGCTCCAGTCTCCTGCTGGTTCCCCCCATAAACCAACACCAGTGTCTGGACAGGGAATGTTTTGGCTCTGGAGCAGTGACCCTGAGCACCAATCCTATTTTTGGGGGACCTCTCCCTGCCATTTGCGTGTCACTTTTTGCAATCCTGTGCCAGGATGGGACGTGGCAGTGCCACGTGTGGGCTGCTCCTGCTCTTGATCTTCTGGGTTCTGCTGCCTGTTAACAGCACCGAGGCTGCCTTAAAAATGGCAAAGTAATTTAGTGTCAGTTTTAATCACCTCGTTAGGCTGTGAAGGGTGATGGAGTTTGATCCCAGATCTGCTGAGCTGTTCTGCCTGCACAGTTGCTGTTACTCGGCTCCCTGTTCCCTACATGCCTCCTCCTCTCCCAGCCACATCTGGAGCAGACAGGGCTCAGTGTGAGCTTTGTGGGGCTTGCTTCTGTGAGTAAATACTTTGTACCTGGCACTTTTACTGTGGGCAAGACCCCCTGGCAAGACCCATGCACTGGGACTGTCTCTGCTTAGCCAGGATTGCTGGTGTAGGGAAAAGGGACTTGAAGGAATTCTAGGAGCTCTTGAGGTGGCCGAAGTTGGCACCATGGCCTGCTGGTCTGTCAGGTCTGTTGTGGGGTGTTTGAGACATTCACACTACAGTCATGCTCAGGGTGCTGAGTTTGGCCTCTCAAGTTATTTGGAAAGTTCAAGTTTTGTGGCAGATGCACACAAAAAGGGGCACCAACTTTTGGGAAGACATCCTGGAAAGAAGGACTTGTTGGGCACAGCGAAAAAGAAGCATGACACAGGAAATGCCAGCTCGACAGGAACTGCCTGAGGAGGTCTGGAGGCGCCTGGCTTTAGGGCGTTGCAGTGGGGTTGTTGGAAAGGGAAATAGCTGTGATTTGGGCTTTGTGGGGCAATAAAACCTGAACTGAAGAAGTTTGGGATTTTGGTGTTGTTGGAGGGATGTCGCAAGAAGCCTTTCTGGGACCAGAGCTGCTCTGGGGGGGTTGGCACCGTCCTTTTCTTGCGGGATTTGTAGCTGCACCTGACTGAAAAGTGACCTCCAGTTCCCTGGAAGGTGGGTGGCTCCCTCCAGCAGCCAGGCTGTGGTTGTGCCACGCAAGGGCTTTGCTGAAGGCAGCTGTGATCAGGGTGACTCCTCCTGGGTCACCTGCCTGCGGTGAGGACTTTGATTTTCCAGGACTTATTTTTTCTTTTCCTAGCTGTTGATAGCTGAGGCTTGAAGTCTTTCCTGCAAGGAGAAGTGAAAACTGTAGATAAACCTGGTCTTGATTTAACCTGAAGCTAGTGGGCTTTCAGCTGCCTTTTGTCCAGTCTGGTGGTGCCATGGGTGACTCGGGGGTGTTGAGAGCTCCTCAGCAGGTGCTGGGGCCCAAAACCTGTCAGTGCAGGCCACGGTTAGAACAAGAGAGCGTTGCTGCTTTTTAACATCATGTGCTTTCTACCTGTGCTAGAGCTTTCCAAGAGAGTGAAGCCACAAGTGCCGGGGTGTTGGACATGTGCTGGGGGCTCTGGGGCACCATCCTGTGCTTTAGCCCTGCCTAGAAAGTGATTCAGACCAGTGCTGCAAGAGGAAGCATGGAGCTCCTGGAGCAAGTTCAGTGGAGGCTGTGAAGATGCTGACAGGACTGGAGCATCTCTCTTATGAGGACAGGCTGAGGGAGCAGAGGCTGTTGAGCCAAACAGCCAAAAAGTGATGGCTGAGAGGGGCCCTCATCAGTGTCTGTCAGTGTCTGCAGCGAGGGGTCAGAGGATGCACCAGGCTCTGCTCCCTGGAGCCCAGCAATGGAACAAGAGGATGAGCAGAAACTGATGCCCAGGAAGTTCCACCTGGACATGAGGAAGAACTTCTTTCTTGTGCAGTGACTGTGCACTGAACAGGCTGCCCAGAGAGGGTGTGGAGTTCCCCTCACTGGAGACATTCCAGAACTCTCTGGGAATAATGCTGTGCCATGTGCTCTGGGATGATCCTGGTTGAGCAGGGAGGTTGGATCACTGGTTCTTCCAACCTGACCCATCCTGTGAAACCACATCAGCCTCATGTTTGGCACCAGGTAGGATGGTGGGTGGTGTGGCAGGTAGCCAGCTCTTCAACAGCACTGCTGGGGGAGGCATGGCCTGGCAGTGGCTCAGAGGACTGCAGAGCTCAGCACCCGCTCCCACCCCTCCTCAGGGAGATGCTGCCCCCTTGGCCAGCCAGCTGACCCATCTGGGCAGGATGTGCTCTGGTGAGCCTCAGAGGGAACGTGCAGCTCCAGGTCTGCAAGGTCCCCAGGGTTTGCTGGGGAGGTAGAGGAGAGAGGTGCTGAGGAAGTAGCAGGGAGATGTTCTGTCTGTCTGGACACCCACCTCTCCCAGGAGCTCTGGGTGTGCCTCCTCAGTGGGGTCTGGGTGGGAGGTGCCCGTGGGTTCTCGTGCTGCCTTATGGTCATTCTGCCTCCAGGTGCAGCACCTGGGCCTCCCACAGGTGTCTTTGCACCTTAGCTTCATAATGCAGAAGGCATCAGGTTTTCTGGGGGTTTCTCCATATGCCTTGAAGAGGAGGAGATGGCTTTTTAACATCACATGCTTTCTACCTGTGCTAGAGCCTTCCAAGAGAGTGAAGCCACAAGTGCCTCATGGCTGAGGCATGGTCTTGTCTTGCTGCTGGAAGCTCTGTCAACATGAGCCAAGAAAAATGGACAGTGTGGCTTTCCTGAGACAGGATCCCAGAGTGATTTGGGTTTGAAGGGACCTTTAAAGATCACCTTGTCCAACACCCTTACCACTGGCAGGCACATACAGGGACACCTTCCACTAGACTGGTTTGCTCCAAGCCCCATCCAGCCTGACCTTGAACATTTCCAGGGATGGGGCAGTCACAGCTTCTCTGGGTAACCTGTGCCAGAGCCTCACCTCTCACATCATAAAACATTTCTTTTTTATATCCTTTATATATAAGTTTCCCCCCATGTCAGAGCTTGGACAGAGTTTGGCAGGGACTCAGGTGCCACATGGCAGGAGATGCCTGCAGGAGTGCCAGGCTGGTCAATTTTGGGGATGGTCCAGGCAGTGGTGGGAGACACCCAACCCGAGGTGCTTTGGGCTCCTGCCTCAGTCCCACAGAGGGCCATCCTGTGGTGGAGACACAACTGCAGAGACCCAGGGCTGGGCTTCCAGCACTGCCATCTCTGCCCTCTGCGGAGCAGGGCTGCAGAACAGCCAGCAGTGACTTGTCTAGAGCAGGTCACATCAGTTCAGTGTCATCCTGTGCTGGGACAGGGTGGCAGCCACCTGGCCACGGTGAGGAGCAGGGCCTGGCCACCTCAGCCCTGCCTGCTGCTCACCAGAGCAGGTGGAGACTGAGGTGCCTTCTCTGCATGTGCCAGCGAGCCGAGGTGCCGGGCCCTGTCTGAGCCAGGGGTGATGGCTGTCAGGTGCCATCTGAGTGCCCTGTCTGAGCCAGGTGATGTGGTGTCCCTGTGCATGTGTCAGGATGAGGCTCAGCATGAGCTGGGGGCACCGCTGGCCCTGGCACCTGAATTCTGGCCACCTCTCCCAATAACCCAGCTGGAGAGTGTTGGGGCTGGGCAGAAAGGTCTCTTGCCTTCCAGGCAGGGCACCAAGGCAGAGCAGTTCGGGCAGAGCAGTGGCTGACCCTGGCAAAACCATCAATGAACTGGAGTCTGTAAAGACCTGATCTGCCATTTGTGGCCACAAAATCCATCTTTGTGCTTCCCAGTGGAATTCCGTTCTTAAGCAGTTGGTGTGGCTTGGCATCATCTTCAGGGTGAGCACGGATGCCATGTCCATTATATAACCAAAATTTGGGGAAGAATGTGTCCAGTGAAGCTTTTGCTCATCTCCACCTGGGTGCTCAGTGCTTTCCTGGCAGTGGAGCTGTGGGTGGCTGGACCCTGCAGGGAGTTGAAAATATGTTGAAGCCACCAGCATCAGGGGTAGTTGGAGAGGGAAGAGGAAACTCTGTGTTTCCACCACGGAGAGTTGCTTTCAGAGGGCAGTTGGTGCAGGATGAGCTGATGGAGGAGGAGCACGTGTAAGATGCTTCTGTGGGTGCTGGGACAGCAGGGAGCACGTGTGAGCCATCCTGGACCACAGTGCCTTGCATTCCCCACTCAGCGTGTTTTGGACAGCTCAGGTGGTTTTGGTTTGGCCCCTTGGCCGTGGACAGCCTGGAGGCAGTGCTGCAGTGGGAGAGGAGTTTGGGGCAGGGAGCAAGGCTGTGGTCACTCACACAAATATGCTCTGTCCCACCCCTGGAGGAAAGATGAGGTGACTCCTGCAGCTCACCCCTTCCTGGAAGAAGCTTCTATAACACAGGAACCTTTTCTTGTGTGGCTTTTGCACAGCCAGCAGATCCCATGATGTGGTCTGGAATCTCTGAGGGAAGTGCCTGCAGCTTCCAAGAGCTCTTCAGCTCTTTGCTCTCTGTGCCCAGCGATCAAAGCCTGAGAATTCCTTTGTTTCATAAAGCTTAGTTGTGTGTTGAACCTCAGTCCGTAGGAGATGTGCCCTGTGGATCCCTGCCTGCTTCCCCTCCTCTCCCCATGCCCTTCCTCACTGTGCTTTCTGGGTGCAGCGTGGGCTGAGCACCCCTTGGCTGCTGGGTTTTGCTGCTGAATGCAAAAGGGATATGAAAAAGGGAAGCAGGGTGTATTGCAGAGCCTTTGGAAGAGGTCAGGAAAACCCTGAGGACTTGCTGATGTGGTGCATCTGGAGAAGCCACAGGCTCAACCAGACACAAAAATCTGCTTATGACAAAACAGCATAAACTGACTTCCTGTTTTGAGGTTTGTGTTAACTAAGAGAAAAGCCCTCAAGAAACTGAGGGTTTTAAGGTAGTAAAGTCCTGCTAGGATGAGTTTGGCCATGGCTGGTGGTTCCTGCAGGTTTCTGGCACTGATGGCTGAAATGCCCAAGGCTGCACTATCCTGGTTGTCAAACATTCTGCCCTGCTGGCTCCTCAGCATTCCCCAGGATGCATTTACAGGCCATGAGCCTGGTCTGAGTCCCAGGGAAGCTGCTGGAGGCAGTGGCTGAAGGGCTGTGCCAGCTCCTGTCTCCTGCCCCAGAGATGCCACATCCTTGCTGGGACTGCCCATAATGTCCCTCTGTGCTGCTCCACCTGGGCCTGTCCTGCAGCCTTGGGATTTGAGCAAACTGGAATGTGGGGTGGGCTTTGGTGTGGGGCTGGGCACATGGGCTCGAGCCAGCATCAGCAGAGGGATGGTTCCTGCTCACTGCTCCAACAAGCCTGACCCGTTGCACAGCAGTGCTGGAATGCTGCAGCCCCGCAGGGATCTCATGCATCTGATGCATAAACTCAGCAGACATTGGAGCTGCACTGGGAGCAGCTCCTGGGGGGCAGGAGGGGGCCCTTTGTGATGCCCAATCCCCCAGCACAGGCAGGATGCAGAGCTGGGGGACCAGTGCAGACAGCTCTCACTTGAAAGCAGAAGTCAGTCTGGTTTGAGCTGGGCCATAAATGATCCAGAGCACGAAACGTGCTGGTGCCTCCAGGACCTGCAGCTGGAAAGGAGCTGGAGCAGGAGGTGGCTCCCTGGGTGGGAAGCCCAGCCTGAAACCCCGGGGGTCCTTGCAGGGCTGCCTCGGCAGAGGTCACTGCAGAGGAGCAAGGTCTCAGCCTCCTCTCACAAAGGGCTTGAAAGAGCTGGGATGGGCAAGCCCCCAGCCCGGGACAACAGTGAGTCCAGGGCTGAGGCTGGCAGCTCGCTGCAGGGTTGGGGACAGCACTGGGGCACCCAGGGCACCTGTGCCCATTGCAGCAGCCACGGCGTCATGGTTTAGAAATGGTATTCCCCAGTGTGGTGCTCCCACTGGTGTTGGGTGTTCCCTGCCTCTTGCTTCCCCTTCCCCCTCCAAATGGAAGCACAAAAGGCAAAGATCATGGGTTGAGATAAGAACAATTTACTAGAAACAGCAACGAGATAAGAAGACAGTAAGAGCAACACTACTAATAACAAAAGTGTACAAAAAGAGGGTGATTTACATGCAAAATGCTCAGCAAGCTCAGGACAATGAAACAATGGCTTCCCTCTGCCCACCAGGCTTTCTCCCAGCTGGAAAAGAACAGCATTCCCATAGTCCGGGTCTCCTGGGCTCTGTGCTCCTGGTGTGGACCTGCAGGAGGGTTGCACCGTGCCCAGGGCAGGGCTGGCAGAGCCTTTGGGGTTATCCCAGGCTGTCAGCCTTGCTGCCCTGCCAGGGCAGGCTGGCCCCATTCCTCTGCCTCCTAACGCTGTTTCACCTCGTTCTTGCAGTCAGGACAGTTCAATGAAGACATGATCCCGACAGTGGGTTTCAACATGAGGAAGATCACCAAAGGGAATGTTACCATAAAGGTAAGATGTTCCTGCTGCTGAGGGCTCTTGGGATGAAAGGTGAGGGTGAGGGAGATTGGTGGCTCTTTTGCTGGAGGTGGAAGAATTCCAGGGATCCCAGCTGCAGCTCGTAGAATAGAAGCATAGCAGCATTAAGAGTGGAAAGCCCCTGTAAGATCGAGTCTAACCATTCTCCCAGGAGTGCCATGTTCACCACTAAACCATGTCTCCAAGTGCCACATCCACGTGTTTTGTTAACATTTCCAGGGATTGTGATTCCACCACCTGAAAGTGAAAGATTTGCCCTGTTAGGGTCCTGCAGGTACCCACCAGAGGAGGTGCTGGGAAGGGCTGTAGGGGATCCAGACTTGTGCAATAAGAGCCAGTCTGGGCTGCAAAGCTGGAGGTTTCCTTGTATCTCTGGCTTGCTCCTAGGGACTTCTGGATGTGGTCACCTTGATGATGGTGGTAGTGCAGGGAAAAACAGGTCATGGCTTGCGCTGGTAATCTCTGCCTTGGAAGCAGAGGAAGAGGAGGGTTCTACCTAGATTTTTCAAGGTCCCGGGGTTGTACTGGGAAATAGCTGTTGGACAGGCTTGAAAAGCTGCCTGGGGGATCTCTGGCTGCTGCAGGATCACTTTGGACAGTGTGCCGAGTGTTCTTAAATGAGAAATGCCTCAGGGAAATGGCAGGAGGTGTGATGGGCATGGGGAGGAGCACCCGGCTTGGGCCAGGGGTCTGTCCGTGCCAGCAGAGGCACACCCAGGGGGATTCCACATCCTCCAGCTCCCCTTCCTGAGGTTCCTCCCTTCTTTAATGAGTCAGGAGCCTCCTCCTGAGCTTTGAGCTGAGGAGGAGCGGGTGGGGGTGGGTTTGGTGCAGGCCAGAATGCCCCAGGTGGCCACATGGGGGAGGAAGAGTGTCGGGCAGGAGCGTGGGGTGCTGGGCGGGTGCCAGGGTAACGCTGCCATCTCCCTGTCACAGCTCTGGGACATCGGGGGGCAGCCACGGTTCCGCAGCATGTGGGAGCGATACTGCCGCGGAGTGAGTGCCATCGTGTGAGTATCCCAGAGCCCTGCTGTCCCCCTGCTGTCCCCCTGCTGTCCCCCTGCTGTCCCCCTGCTGCCCCCCCTGCTGCTGCTCAGCCATGCCAGGGGCTGGGGGCATCGCCCCACGCTGCGGTGCCTTTGCTGCCTGAGCTCCACACCTGTGTTAGGAATTGGAATCACCGAACCATCGTGGAATCGTGAAGGTTGGGAAAGGCCTCTGAGATTATTAAATCCAACCATTAACCCAACACCACCATATTCACCACTAGACTATGTCTCCAGATGGTTTTTGAAAACCTGCAGGGATGGTGACTCTACCACTGCCCTGAGCAGCCTGTGCCAGGGTCTGACCACCATTTTAGGGAAGAAATATTCCCTAATATCTAACCTAAACCTCCCCTGGTCCAACTTGAGGCCATTTCTTCTGGTCCTGTCACTTGTTTCCTGGGAGGAGAGCCCGACCCCCACCTGGCTCCACCCTCCATCAGGAAATTGGAGACACCAAGAAGGTCCCCCTGAGCCTCCTTTTTTCCAGATATTTCCCCCGGGGACTGATGTATACATGGGCTTTGAGCAAAGGACAGCCAGGTCTCTCCAGCTGTGCCAGACCCTTCTCTTCCCTTCCAGCATCACTCAGTGCAGCTCTCTTCCTCAGATCTTACCCTTCCAGGCTCCCATGCATCCTCTGCAGGGGCTGAGCAGACCTGGTCATGGGGCTCAGCCCTTCCCAGAGGCTGGTTTCCAGGTCAGGATGTTTATGTGCTGCCAGATAAATCTTGTGCTGAGAGCAGGAGTCTCACCTGCTGCTGAGTCAGCAAATCTGAGTGTCCCTAGGTGTCCCCTGCTTGCAAACAATGCAGGAAAAGCAATCCCAGGGAGTCCAGGCTCGGGATGAGCATGGCAAGGCACTCATGGGAAGCAGCTTGCCTGTTCCAAAGGACAGATACTGATCTTGGGACACCATACTGGGGTAACAAACCCAGTCAGAAAATGAGATTTATGGGATATTTCCCAAGTGACCATACCCTGAGATTTGGAGGGCTGCTTTGTGCTGCCCTTCCCAGCTCTAAGCCTTGGCAGGTGAGGAGGAGTGTGGTACTGCTTGTTCTGCATGTTGGGACAGTGCTGTCTGCTCCTGCCCTTGCAGACTGTCACCATGGTGGGACATGGCCTTGGACCTGCAGGAGGGTTTTTATTACACCTTCTATTACAATGAGCTTTGCTGGAGATGACAAAATCTCTGTCTTTTCACTCCTTTTGCTGCCTGCTTCTATAATGTCAAAATTTTGGCCTGTGTGGTTGTCAGGAAACAAAAGGACCTGTCAGCATCCAGGTCACTCTGCAGTCTGCCCTCAGCACACCGAGCTGTGTCAGGTTCCTTTCCCTCTGCTCTCAGCTCTGCCCCATGCCCAACATGCCAAGGGCTGGGCCAGTCCCTGGGGGTGTTTCCCTCTTGGCACAGCATTCCCATTTTCCTGTGTTAAGCACTTTGGTGGTTAGTAGCTCTTTTCCTATTTTTAAATAACTCCCCAAAGCTTGATGAGCTGGTGTTTCTCACTCCTTCTCTCCCAGCTTCTTGATCTTTGAAATCAAGGCTGCTTTGATCAGTTCCTCACCCAAGTTTTGGCTTCACTGACATCATTTTCAGGATAAAACTTGGCCTTTAAGAACAAAATCCTTTCCCAAATAAATCTCCCCTTCTGCTTAGAGAAGCATTGGTGGCCACTGGCTTCACATCCACGTGCTCCATGGCCCCTCCCAAGATGACCCCATCGATGGGATGAGGAGGTCCTTCCTCTTCTTGGGTCATTGTCACCTCTGCATCCTCATCTTCTCTTGGCTTCTCTGCTTGTCCTGTGTCCTGGGTGTTTACCTGGGAGCTGCCCTGTGCACGTGTTGTTGGAGCAGTGTATGTCCTGCAGCGTCTCCTGCCTGGACTTCCCTCACCCAGCCTGTCGCTGCTGTCAGCAGGGCGACACCTGCAGGGACAAGGATAAGGTGGTCCCCCACTCCCCTGGGAGACATGAGGGGCCCTCAGTTCCACAGCCATCCTTGGGAAGAGGCATCCTGCTGAAGCATCCTGTTATCAACCATCTCCACGTGCTGGCCCAGTTTCCAGTGGGGGCAGTGAGCTGCCATGGGAGGAGGTTTGGGGGTGGCACAGACCTCAGCACAGCACGAGAGTGTGGAGACCTGGGCACCTGTGCTCAGGGTTGTCCCTTCCCTTGCAGGTACATGGTGGATGCTGCTGACCAGGAGAAGATCGAGGCCTCTAAGAACGAACTGCACAACCTGCTTGACAAGCCGCAGCTCCAGGGCATCCCGGTGAGCTGGTGCCTCAGGCGTGCTCCCCAGCCACCCGTGGTCCCCAGGCTGGGACTGCCAGGGCTTGCAGAGCAGATTCAGGGAGGGGCTCCCCTTCCTTGGAGGCACTCCTGAGGGAGCTGGCTGGGACAATGACACTTCCTAGGTCAAAACTGGGCCAAGCAGCAGAGAGGGACCTTTAGGGCAGAGAGCACAGATCAGGCCCCCTGGGTGAAATCTGTCCTTTTGCATGGAGTTGCCCTGATTTGTGGTGTGACAGGAAGGTGCTGTCTCCTGCGAGAGGAGCTGCTGGGCTGTGACATGTGCAGGAGGTGGCACAGTCAGGCACGCTGTACCTGTCATGGGCTGTGCCCCAGCCATCCCAAATCAGCTCCTTTGAAAGGAGCTAACTGGAGATCTTGCCACGGATCCCAAACATCCACTGCCAGCTAAAGTAAGCTCCTGACACACCTTGCTGCAGTTACAGGCCTCTGAAGGCTCTCTTCTGAGAACAAACCTCCTGACTGGGACCAGGGAGGGGAAATGCTCATCCTGTGCTGCTGCAGAGTCCGGGCAGCCACAGCCTCAGCACCGCCCCTGTCAGGTGACAGTCACATGGCTGCTCCGGGGGACAAACCAGTCCTGCTGGGAGAGATCAGTGATGGCAGAAACAGCTGATCCTGGTTTGGGCTGCCTGCCTGCAGAGTGGGTTCTGCCCGGCATCTACAGCTTGCTCCTGCTGGATAATGTCAGCGTTAGCCATTTCACCTGACTTTTTGCTCAGAGACAGTGAGAGGCTCCTGGGAGAACGTCCTGGATGGCACAGCAGATGCTGGTGCCCTTGAGAGAGGATGTGCTGTGGGGCCATGTCCGCACTGGGAGCAGGAGTGCACAGGAGATGCTGTGTACAGCTAATTAAGGCAGTTAATTGAAGTGCTCTGCCTCCTGAGTGCTGCTGAAGGGGCTTTCTCTGTCTGGGACATCCTAGTGGAGTAGCCAGGGCTGTCTGGTGTCACAAGCAGGCTTTGCTTCTGAGTGGCAGAAGCAGGTTCCTGCGTGGTCTGGTGGCCGGGTGTTCAGGTGTCCCCTGTCCTGCCCTGCAGGTCCTCGTCCTGGGGAACAAGCGGGACCTGCCCGGTGCCTTGGATGAGAAGGAGCTCATTGAGAAGATGTAAGTGTGCCAGTGCCCCGGGCACAGGGGGTGGGACACAGTGTGACCCCCTCCCCGTTGTGCCGTGTCCCCAGCAGCATGGTCACCCGTCAGGGGTGGCACTGTGGTGCCTGGGGTGGGCTGGCAGAGACAAGTGCCTGAGGATGTCTGAGGTGACGCCTTGTGGAGACACAGAGCAGCTGGAACCACCAGTGCCAGGGCTGGGTGCCACATGGTGGCGTGGGGGCCCGGCACAGCGTGGCACTGGCTGCTGGAGCTGGTCTCCCCCAGATACTGCCCTGGGCAGTGGGACTGGGCTCCTCCACAGGGGGAGTCTGGGATGCTGCGCTGACTCACAGCATTGCCTCCCCTTCAGCCACCCTCAGAGCACCTCTGGACCATGGGCACCTGTGCAGCTCCCATGCTGCCAGCCCTGTGCCACTCTCAAAACCTCCCTGTCCCATCTGGCTGCAGGGCTGGGAGGACCCATGGAATTTGGTGGCCAGAGTCTCCGTGGGATCAGGTCCCTCCTGCCCTGTCACATAGCTCCCCCAAACCCAGACCACCCCTGCCCCTCAGGCATGGAGCCATGGTGCCCTCGCCTGACCCACAGCAGCTCCTGGGGAGCCTGGGGAGCTGCTGCCCCTCCATTGTGCCCTGTCTCAGAGACAGTGTCCAAAGAGACCCTTCAGGGGCTGCCCAGAAGTGACTGCCATGGCCACCCCATAGCTCAGAGTCTGCAGCCTGCACTTGCTCCCTTCCCACAGGAACCTCTCTGCCATCCAGGACCGAGAGATCTGTTGCTATTCCATCTCCTGCAAAGAAAAGGACAACATTGGTGAGTGCTGTGGGCTGGGGGCACGGGGGTGTGGGGGGCCAGCCCGTGCCCGCGTGTTTGCCCGGGTACAGGGGGAGGTGACAGCCAGGGACAGAGGCTGTAAGTGTCCCCTTGCTTCTGCAGACATCACCCTACAGTGGCTTATCCAGCACTCGAAGTCCAGGCGAAGCTGAGGCCCGCAGGCCTGGCTCGGATTGGGAAGATGCCATTGTACAAGCCCGTGCCCCTCCCTCCTGCTCTGTCCCTCCAGCTCTCTCTCTAGATGGGTATTTTTAGGGGACCCCAGACTCTGCTCACATTGGGGCAGAGTCCTTGTTTTTATTGTAAAGAAGATGTCCGACTGCCCTCCTCTCCCCCTTTCCTCTCCTCCCCCCCTCTTCCTCCATTTTGGCACTGTTCTGTTGTTGTCTGTGTATACAGTATATATATGTATATATATTTTAATTTTTTAATTTAAGGGATAGTGCTGTTATTAAATTGGGCCCTGTGAGCAGTAGGAAAGCTGGGGCTCCCCAGGGCCAGCCAAGGGTCAGCGTTGAGAGGAGGAGGAGGAGGGTGGTAGAGGAAGGCAGCCCTTGGGGACGGGGCTGTGCCAGCTGCAGGCAGGTGGGGCCTGGGGCTCCCTCTTCCCTTCTCTGGGTGTCCTGCTGCTGCCTCCAGGCACAGACCACCCTGGGAGTGTTGGGGAGTGCCCACCTTGCCCTGCCTGCCTCAGGCTTGGGGGGGAGGGAATGTCAATTCACCTGCAGGCTCCTCACCCCTCTGAGGGACAGGGATTAGCAACAAGCCACTGCCATCAGCCTCCCCCTACTGGCTCCACTTCCTCAACCCCTCTTAGGGGTCCAGGGCACTTGTCCCCCTGCCCCACGTGTCCCCTGCTCTTGTGCCTGGGCCAAATCCTGCCCACTGCCCATCCTGGCTGGTCAGAGGATGATCTGGGGCACTGGTACAAGTGCTGGGGGCCCAGCAATGCCAGAAGCCCCTGGGGGAGCTGGGGGCTGGCACCTGCCTCCCACCTGTCCTGGGGCTGGCTCAGCCCCATGTCACCTCTCAGGACAGCTCTGCTGGCTCCCACGTGCCAAGTGGCATCCCCTGTGCCCAGCTGGGGCTGCTGGCTCTGCCCTGGCCAGGGACATCCCTTGGGATGCCAGAGAGGGAGGGACACATGGAGGCACCTGGAGACACACTCAGAACATCTGTGCACCCTCAGTGCTGCTCACCAGACCCAGGGGGGTGTGCTGTGCCTGCTCCCCATGCCCTGCTCCCCATTCCCTGCCCCCTGTGCTTTCACCACGTTCCTACTCCCATTCCCTGCTCCCCATGCCCTGCTCCCCATGCCCTGCTCCCCATTCCCTGCTCCCCATGCCCTGCTCCCCATTCCCTGCTCCCCATTCTCTGCTCCCCATTCCCTGCTCCCCATTCTCTGCTCCCCATTCCCAGCTCCCCATTCTCTGCTCCCCATTCCCTGCNCCCAGCTCCCCATGCCCTGCTCTCCATTCCCAGCTCTCCATTCCCAGCTCCCCATTCCCTGCTCCCCATTCCCTGCTCCCCATTCCCTGCTCTCCATTCCCAGCTCTCCATTCCCAGCTCCCCATGCCCTGCTCCCCATTCTCTGCTCCCCATTCCCTGCTCCCCATTCTCTGCTCCCCATTCTCTGCTCCCCATTCCCTGCTCCCCATTCCCAGCTCCCCGTTCCCTGCTCCCCATTCCCAGCTCCCCATGCCCTGCTCCCCATGGCACTCCCTGCTCTCTGCCCTGGCTGGGAGGCACGGGAGCCATGGGGCAGGGCACAGCAGGGCTCGTGGGACGGCGGTCAGGTCTGTGTCTGCAGAGGGTGGGGACTGTGGAGTGCTGTGGGTGAGAAAGGCCGTGGCTGGCTGTGCCGTGTCCGTGCCATTGCTTGGGGCTCTGAGGTGCAGCCTGGGGCCTGGCCAGGTCGTTTGGGGGCAGTTTGGGGGGACTGGGCTGGCACTGGAGGGTGGGTGTGCAGGGGGAGGCTGGGGCACAGGGTGGAGATGGCCAGGGGGGCTGCAGGGCCCCTCTCAGCCTCTTCCCACTCAGCTCCAGGGCGTCAGGCCAGGAATTTACCTTCTGTTCTTGTTTTTGCAGAATTGCACAAAGAGAGGTTTCTTTTTGTTGGTTTTTTTTTTTTAATTTAATGACTTGTAAAGTGTTGTCTCCCCCCACCTCCCCTTTTTTTTTTGTAAGAGATATTTTGACTCAAATTCGACCTCTGTTGGGAAATGATTCTTGTAACTGTACAATTTTTTTGCCTCCTAATAATAAATTAACAATTTTGCGTTGTGGGTGTGGTTGCTGTCACGTTACTTCCTTGCAATCTCTGCCACCCATCCTTCGGGTCGCTGCCTGGAAGGGAGGTCCCTGTCCCCTGGGGGGCATTGGGCATCTGTGTGGTCATGCTCACCCAAGAGGTGCTGGAGGCACCTCTGACAGTTTCAGATGCTTTGTTTCCTTGGCCTGGGTGCCAAGACCAGCTCAGACACTCCATCCATGGCCATCATTGCTGCTGGACATTCCTCTGCCCCTGTTGTGTCCCAGAACTGCTGCAGAACCTTGCTGAGTTTGGGGGGCCTGCAGTGCTCCTGCCCCCTCTCCCTGCTCCCTCCTGGGGGCTGTGCCCACTGCTGGGGGGCTCCCCTGCCCTGTGTCCTTTGGAGGTGGCCTCCTTCCCCGTGTCCCCAGGAGGTGGTGGCCATTGCTGCCGGGGTCCCACCGTGCCCAGGCAGCAGGGTGGGAGCAGGGCTGGGGCTCAGCCCAGCTCGTGGGGTGCTGCCACAGGCCGTGGTGACAGCGCTGCCTGCAGCCCCTGCCCCTCCCCACGCGTGCAGCCCGCAGGGCCCCAGCACAAGCCCGGCTTTGTTCGCCCTTGGCCCAGGCTCAGGATGGAGCGATGTGGAGCAGGCACATGAGAGATGCCCTCCCCCACCACCCCAGGACCCCTCAACCCTCCCACGGACCCCGCTCACCCCGTGGGCACGCGGGACTGAAGGTACGGCCTGGACTCCGAGCCCCCCCGCATCCCTGTGCCGAGATGAGACCCCTCTTCTCCCAAACTGCGGGGCCCAGCACGAGGTTGCAGGGAGGAGGATGAAAGGAAGAACCCAGTTTTGTGCTCTCGAAAGAAAACTGGGGCTTTTGTTTCCCTGGAAACGGGTCTGCGAAAGCAGAGCGCGCGCGGAGCCCGGTGGGTGTTGCACACAAAGCCCGCAGTGAGCCCCTCGCTTTCAGTGCCCCTGGCAACCGTCTCCCTCGGGCCGGCATTCCGGGGGCTGGGGCGGCTGCCAGGCTCGGGACAAGGAGCTCTAACAGCTCCGGTGGATGGGCTGCCGTGGCCTGGCTGCCCTCGGGCAGATCCGTCCTGCCTGCTCCTTGACCCCCCTGCTCCCTGACCCACCCTGCCCCTGCAGGGCCCGTGTGGGCTTGGAAACCCTCATGCCCTGAAAGTGTCTTCCTGGGAGAATTCTGTCCCTGCAATGGGCACGTGGATGAGGGCCAGGAGTCCTGTGGGGCAGTTTGGGTGAGACACTCTCACCCCAAGGGGTGCTGGGGGTGGTGGTCCCACATCTTCTCACAGCACTGCACAGCAGCACGGTGCAGTAGCAGCACCTTGGTTGTGCATAGTGCACGTGAGGAAGCAGCAGGCTGGGGGGTACCTCAGCCCTGTGCTGGGCTGGCTGGACTTTGCTGAGACCAGCTCAAGTCCTACAAATCACCCCAAACCCAACCCTTCAGAGGGCACCCTCTCACAGGCACCGCTCAGCAGCATCCCAAGAGGGAGCAAAGGGGCTGGGGGCCTTTCCCCATCTCCCCTGGCTGCTGCCTGCTCTGGCACAGCTGCTTCCCTGCCCCTCAGCTGCCCATGCCCACCCCAGAGCCCCCCAGGCTTAGGGAAGAGTCATTCCAAGGGGCTCCCAGGGCTCAGCCCAGCAGTGCCAGCGGCTGCAAGCACGACGTGCTCTAGGTTACTGGTTTATTGAGCTCATACAGGGCACGGCTTGAATCCGTGGAATACAGCCAGTTGGACCTTTCCTCTTGTGGAGGGGCTGGCAGGAGGGGAGGGGACAGGAAGAGGGCAGTTTGTGTTTGCTGTGTCCTCTGTGAGCCATCATGGTCAGCCTCTGTAGTTTCAGGTAAGACCTTTCCGGCACAACGCCATCTCCAGAGCAGCAGCCCCGGGGAGCCCGCCCAGGGGGCCGGGACAGGAGGGTGCTGCTGTCCTCGCTGACCTTTGGGCAGAGGCAAGAGGGTCACCAGTGTAGCCACGGGGACTGGGATTTCAAGCCCCACCTGCCCAACGCTGGGTTTGAAGCCTACGGCGCAGCCCCCGAGCTGTCTCCTTCTGCTTGTTCCATGTCCAGACATGAGCACTAATGGCAAAACAACGTTTGGTCTTGGGAGGAGGCGGTGAAGTGATCGCTACGGCTCCCCAGTGGCGCTTAGCATGGGGTGCCAAGGGCCAGGAGGGGTGGGGGAGTCTCCCGGGGCTTGTCGAAGAAGATGGAGGAGGACATCTCTGTTTTGAGCTTGCTGTCGGCGCTGCTCTCGCTGGAAGTGGTGTCGAGGCCGCAGCCCTCACAGCAGCAGCAGCAGCAGTCCATGAAGGCCTGGCCCAGGGGACGACAGAGACACAAGAGCAGGACAGGTGTCACCGAGCACTTAAAGAACAGGAAGAACTGGTTGATGAGGTTGAGCAGATCCAAGGTCTGCTTAGACATGTCGGGGGACATGTAGGCCACCACGATGTTGCAGACGTTCTCGGGGGTGGTGCAGAGCCCGTAGATGACGGTCAGAGCGATGATGGTGCAGTTGAGGTGACCCTCGCACTGGCCGTGCTTGGCGCCCCGGCACTCGCTCTTCTTCTCGGTGCCGCGGATGCGCCGCGTCACCAGCTGGCAGCTGACGGTGAACAGGACGGGCAGGCAGAAGTAGCAGCCGAAGTACCACCACATGCGAGCGTTCTGGTAGGTCAGCACCAGGGAGTAGATGGATTCGGGCAGGTTGGACGAGGGCTTCATGGTGCAGTACTCTGTCACCACGCCGGACACGGGCGACGTGTCCCGCGCCAGCTGCCAGAGCAGGATCTCGGGCACCGACAGCGTCATGGAGCCCACCCAGATGACGGCCAGCTTGGCAATGATGGACTGGCACTGCTCGATGGGCCGGGTGCTGGCCTGGGGGCTGGTGGCCGCGTGGAACCTGTCGATGCCCAGGGCACAGAGGCTGAAGGTGGTGACGCCCAGTGACGATACCTGGTGAGGGAGGAGCAGAACAGGTGGGCCCTGCTGCAGAGACATCACAGGGGCTTGGCTCTACCAGGCTCGTGGCAAACCCCTGGCTACCTAAGACCACAACCCCTCCTCCAAAGGCTGTAGGGAGGTCACAGCCTGTGGCTGCATCCCAGGGTTTAGAGCCACTTTTCTGTGACTCCTGAAAGGATAAAAATGTCCCCTGACCCTGTAGTCCCTGCCCAGCTCCCTTTTCTGCAGAAGGGAGAAGTTTAGCTAGATGTCTGTCTGTCCATCCAGCCAAGGTGGGAACAGCAGGATTGTCCTTCAGGCTCTTCCTCTATTCTAGATGGCTCTTGCAGAGGGGAAGCAGGGACTATCACACCCACCAGCACCTTCCCAGGGTTCCCAAGGCCTGCCTGGACAGGCCAAGTGAGTTGAAGGCGCTCTTGTCCCAAATCAGCTTGGGGCAATTTCCGCTGCATTGAGAATAGCAAGAAAAACATCCCCTTTGCCAAAGGGGGAGGCCAAGGGAGGGAGAGGAATCGCTGTGGCTCAAGGAGGGCTGGCCAGGCACTGACCAGCATTCCCAGTCCCAGCCCCAGAGCCGGGAGCCAAGTCCCACAGCCCTTGGCCAAGATGATGGCAGAGTCACATGCTGGTGTCCCAGTGCTGTGACCATTCCTGGCCTCACGAAGCCATCAGACATCAAACCCTGTGCTGAAAGACCTTCCCAGCACTCAGGAAACCTCCCAGGACTCCACGTGGTGTGTGGGGAACAGCCCAGAACACTGCCCCCCTACCCCCCCAGCCTTTTCCTTGGCCCTGGGCTGGTCACTCCAGCAGCTGATGACCAGAGTGATGCCAGCACTCAGCAGAACCATTGGTTATGCACAGCAGCATCTCCTCAGACACAGAATCAGGACACCCAGCACCACCAGCCCAGCACCACC
>VWZV01003688.1:194246-243580 GCA_013397155.1 Irena cyanogastra
CCAGGATTCACTGGGATCTGTTCCATGAGCAGGTTTCACCAGGATTCATTGGGATCTGCTCCATGAGCAGGTTTCACCAGGATTCACTGGGATCTGTTCCATGAGGGGGTTTCACCAGGATTCATTGGGATCTGCTCCATGAGCGGGTTTCCCAGGAAAACCGGGTTTCACCAGGATTCACTGGGATCTGTTCCCTGAGCAGGTTTCCCAGGAAAACCGCGTTTCACCAGGAGTCACTGGTGAAAGCACGATAGGAACACTCCAACCCATTTCACAGCAGTAAAACCCAAATGACAGTGGGATTTCCCTCGAGCCACAGCAGGAGGTGAGTTCCCGGGTCTGGCTCAAGGGAACAGCCCAGGGACAGCCAGGCACTCCCTGGGCCGTGTCATGGGTGTGCAGGGAAGTGTCCCCAGCTCTGTGAGCAGCTCACACTGCTGTCTGCATCGGGGCACTCACGCTGTTTTCCCAGAGGAACTGAGAACCCACAGCAAGGTCAGCTCAGGGCAGAGGCAGTATTTTCACATGGAATTCAACAAGCAGTGCTCTGCAAGCAGCAAAAGGCCATTGGGAGAGGCTGTGAGCTCTCCCCTTTGGGGGACCCCCCTTGGTGATTTACCTTTAAGTTCCCTGTAAATGTCAGGGAGAAGTCACAAATGCAAAAATGCGACTTGGAGCAAAAACACTCCTAAGTTAAGTGTAGAAAATAAACCATCCTCAAGTCCACTGCCTTTCTTTTGGGATGAGTACTTGGTTTCTCCATTTGTGTCAATTCAGTCCCTCTGGCTCTAGCAAGAAATCCTTCATTTTTCCCTGCTGTGGGGGAACCTCTTGTTCCCTTGCTGCTGTGTCCCCACTCTGGCCATCACACACAGTGCCCAGGGGCTCCAGTGCTGTGTGGAGCTGAGGTTTGGGTGACAGCTGCCCAGGGGGTGCTGCAGAGCTCCCCATAGCCCTGGAGCCATCCTGGTGAAGGTGATGTGCTCGTTCCCTCGTTTCTAGCAGCACTCCCAGGGTGCTTCAGCATCCCTGGCTGCTCCCAGTGAACCCCAGCACCTCCTGCAGCCATGGGGGTCCAAGCCCTTCTGGGCACAGGGCACGCTGAGGCTCCAGAGGAACACGGGGAGGGTCTGGGGGAGCTCTGGGAGCAGAGTCTGTGCTGGGTGACTCGTGCTGGGGCTGCCGTTCAGCCGGGGGGGCAGGTGGGGTGACCTGTGGCTGGAGCCCACCTGCACTGGCGCTGGGGAAAGGAAAGGAAAGGAGCCTGCTCATGGAGAAAGGAGCCCGAGGCAGGCACAGCCCTGCTGCCCAGCCACTCTCTGCCCCAGATGTTCCAGGGCTCTGAGCAAAAGTCAAGGTGATTTGTGCTTCCCCATACTGTCACTTGTGAACACTGTCGTTTGTGTTTCCTCGGAACGCCTCCACGGGGGAGGCGGTGCAGGGCAGTCTGTGCTTTGTGCGCTTCTCAGGGCAAGGGACATCTCCCAAAGGCTGCAGGGCTTCAGGGCTGGCACAGGGGCAGCAGTGCCACACCTCCGGGAGGGCTCAGCACGGAGCCAGGTGGGCCGGGAGCCCTGGGAGAGGCTGAGGTGCATCCAGGGGCTCGGTGAGCACGGCAGCCCTGCCTGCAGCGCCTGCCTGCTCCTCGGGGGAAACACCCTGCAGGGGTGTCCCAGCTGCAGGGGCTGTACCCAGACACCTCCAACCCACACTCCTCACCTCCTGAGTGGCCTCTTCTGCTTGTCCCACTTCTAGCCCTCCAACAGACAGTTCACCCTCTCCATCTTGACCAGATCCTGCCCATCCTGCACCCACGGGCAGCACCTGACCACGGCGGCCAGGGCCTGATGCTGTGAGGCACTGAGGAACCCCAGAAATGTCTGTCCATCTGTCTGTCCATCCTCTGCCATCGGGCTCCACAGAGCCTGTGCCACAGCTCAGCCCTTCCTGCAGGGCCAGGGCAGCACCAGGGGCTGGTACAGGGTGGACAGGGGGGACTGGGGGTGCTGGCCCCCACTGATGCCCACAGGTGGCTGGGGGCCCTCCCTGGGGGAGATCTGGGGGGTCCTGCTTGCTTTGCACTGAGCTGGCAGTGCCAGGGTGTGGGGGCAGTCCCTGGCTGCCCACAGCTCTGGGGGGAGCAGGGCACCACAGTGACATTTGTCAGCTGCTGTGGGCTCTGAGCCTGGCTGGGGACAAAGGTCACGGTGCAGAACTTCAGCTGCTTGCTGATGGAAAATTCCCTGCTTTGCACACATGCAAATGAGGGCTGGGGATCTGTGCCCACGCCCCTGCCACTGCATTCCCTTCTCCAAGCCCCAGCCAGGCTGGGGGTTTCCACACTGCCCCCCCCAAGGTCACCATCACATATATTGGCCCCCCAAAACCTGTCCTTGCCCCAGAGGTGTCCTGGCCACAGGGCATGGCTGTGTCCCACAGCCTGTCTGTGCACCTGGGGGGGCAGTGCCCGTGCCCTGCCACACAGAGCCCGCTCCACTGGGCCCTTGCTCTGGAGAAGAGAAGCCGTGCTGAAGCCACATCCACCCAGGGTCATAGCAAGGCCCCAGGGGTGTCCCATGGAGTAATGAATACCCCTCCTGCCTGCCCCCAGGGCACTGGCTAGCCCAGTTCCTTGAGGGCTTTGGAAGGGTATTATAGGGACACGGTAAAAGAATTCAAAAGAGGCCCTTCTCCAGGGGTTTCCAAGGGTTTAATCTTGAAGGTGTCCAGGAAAGAGAGCGAGTCAGGAAGAAGAGGGGATTATGTAGTCTTCTGCTCAGGGAAAGATAACTGGACCCCAGCCAATAGGGTCAAGATAGGAAGGAAGGGTCAGACTATGTGGTTATAGATCCAGGGGTCCTGGGGGGAAGAAACCATTCCCCCAGAGAACACAACAATGGAGCAGGTCACATCCCCACTGCTGTGCACAAGTAGGGGAAAAGGTTATGCCAGGCTCCTTGGAGGGAGGAGGCCATGGGAGGAGAGAGGCTCTGCCATGTGAGTTTGGTACCTGTGCCCACTGCAGGGCACTGAGTGCTGGCACTGTGCTGATGCTGCAGGGACTGGAGGGACAGCAGCCCCCTGAGGTCCCAAAGCTGCACACCATCAGCTCTGAGGATATCTACAGACCAGGCTCAGGGAAGGGCACAGGACGGGAAGAGAATATCCCAAGCCTTTACCTAAAGCCCTGTTTTCCAGGATGCTGCCTGGGATGCTTGAAGGATGATGCAGGAAGGCAGAAACCTCCCTAGTAACCTTATTACCTTGCAGACTCTCTGCACCTGGGGATGCCCACTTGACAGCCACGAGGACACGTCCACGGGTGGGCAAGACGTGCTCCAGCAGCATTGGAGCTGCTCTACCCCAGCATCTGCAGTGTCAGCAAGGCCAGTCACAAGCACAGAGGTGCAAGTGGGATTCCTGAGGCTGTCAGAACCCTCCACCCCAGGCTCCAAGCCCTGCCACCTGCAGGACAGAGCTCTTAGCTATGGCTGTGGCAGCAAAAGAGCCAGAGGGAGAGGATGGAGAAATCCCCAGGCTACCTGAGCAGTTTTCCCCTCTCTCCAGTGACTCCCATGCAGTGGTTTGCTCAGCACTGACTCTCTGACCCACAGAGGCCTGGAGCTCCTCAGTGCCACAGTGAGGCAGGGGCCAGCAGCTTGCCAGGCCCAGCTCCCCTAGGTTCAGGTCAGAGGCTCCAGCTTAGAGCCAAAGGCAGTGGCCCCGAGTCACCAGGTGACGATATCCTGCTGGAATGTCTCAGGTGTGGCAGCACCACGGGTGATGTGAGGCAGCAGCAATTGCACCTTGGTGCTGGCAGCACTCGTGACTGTAGGTGGGGGAGGTCTCTCTGCTATTCACAGCTTTGGGCAATTGCTGAGGAGCTGGTGAGACAAATCACTCAGCTGGCAGATGTCTAATGTCTGCCAGGATTTGGGCTCTTCTGCCCTGGGAGAAGCTATTCAGCTCCAAGGCTCCTCACCCCTCTGTCCCTGTCCCTGACAGCATAACCATGGGCACAGTCTGCTGCCCACATATCCTGACCATCACACTGGGACCTTTCCTGCCCACTCCACAGGGCCAGATGCAGCACCTGGGAACAGAGCCAGCCCCAGGCACCACATCCCCTTCTGTGACAGGACCTGAAGGAAGGCATGAAGGTGTGCCAGGGGATGGTCAGGATGGAGATCAGGGAAAGGTTCTTCCCCCAGAGGGTGCTGGCACTGCCCAGGCTCCCCAGGGAATGGGCACAGCCCCGAGGCTGCCAGAGCTCCAGGAGAGTTTGGACAATGCTCTCAGGGATGCCCAGGGTGGGAGGGATTGTTGAGGTGTCTGTGCAGGGCAGGGGTTGGACTCAGTGATCCTTGCAGGTCCCTTCCAACACAGGAGATTCCATGATTCTCTGGTTCTGTAATGGAGCAGGGCTCCAGAGCTGGCAGCAAATCCAGCACACTCCTGAGGATGATTTGTATTTGGGGCAGATAGTCCCTTGGTTCTACCGGGTTGTCTTAAGTCCTAATGGTGTCATGCAGGTGACCATGTCCTGCCCAGCCTGGCAGGTCTCTCTCTCTCCTTTCTGGGACACTCAGAATACTGAAAAATTTCTGTGCTCTCCCTATACAGGAGCAATCCTGGGGCTGCCAGCAGGGAGCAAGGCAAGAGGGGACAGCAGGACAGAAGGATCCAAGTGGTGATACTCCGTGAGCATCACATGACAAAGCTCTGGAGGACTTCCAGCACCTCAGGATCTGACATCCTTTGTCGGCAGGGTGCTGAGTGAACCCCAAAGAAGGGACAGGAGAGCAGAGGGCCAGTGCTGAGCAGAGCCAATGGGGCACAGCCAGGGTGCTCCTGCCCTACGTGCCTGTGCTCTGGCGAGCTCGTGGCTGTGCTGTAGGGAACCCATGAAATGGAATATCTGGGCCATCTCCCCACTTGCAGTGTGCAGCAGATAAATACCATGGGCAGGTATTTCAGCTAGTGCTGTGTCAGGCTCCAGGACCAGGGAAAGAACAGGCTGCCAGGCAGGTGGCAATGCTGCCAGGGATGCAAGGAGGCTGCTGCCAGCCCAGAGTGCCAGCCCACTCCTGCAGCATGAGGTGATGCCAGCAGATACCCCATGGCTTCCTCCTTTCCCAGCACTTTGACAGACAGCAGTCAGAAAAGACACCCAAAATGAGAATGAACAGCTAAAAAGCAGTAGCTCTGCCTGAGTCTTGTGGAAGGTGAAGAGAGCAATGTCTGGAGGTGAAAGATCCTGCAATAATAATTGCTGGTGGATCCAAAACCTTCCCCAAAACTGTTTTGTCGCTGCAAGTTGAGACAACCCCATGCAGAGGAGCCCTGACGTGGCAGCCCTGTCCCATGTCTCAGCCTGGAGGCCCAGCCATGCCCCTTGTGCAAACACCTCAGGGTGGGGGCGGCCGTGAGGATGACAGAGACCAGCAAGAAGTGTGAGAGACTGAGTCAGTTCCACTTAAAATAGAAATCCCCTGACATCAGGGTCTGGCCCTGAGTTTTGGTGCGTGCTTGGAAGGAAGTCATCATTGCCCCTCCTGCACTTCTGCTCTGACCTTCACCAGCCTAATTTGATCAGTGCTGTGGCCCCAGTTAGGAGGTCACCAGTTCACTGGGGACAATACCTGCTTTTAGGTAGAATTTCAGACACAAACAGTCCCTGGAACTTGGGGAAAGGTCTGCAATTTATGCTGTCCAACATGGGCTTTAGCCTACAGTGTCTTTCTCGTCCCATCTCATCTCCTGTGCCAGTGGGCCCTCATCCATGTTCAAGTTGGGGACCCATCTCCAGGCATCTCCTCCTCTGAACTTTGTTGAAATGGAACAATTTGCTGAAATGACTTTTCTCTTTTCCCTATCACTATTTGCTCACTTCTCTTCTTGCCCAGTATTTGCAGATGCTGAAGTTTTCTAACCTCAGCCTGGAAGATGGAAGGACCCTTCTAATCCCACTGGTCTTTTCCCACTCAGTGATTGAGAAGTGACAAAGATCATTAACTGCTGGGTGCCAGTCACTCAGTGTTCCTATGGTTTCCTTGGAGTCTGCTTTGGAGGGTGCTGAGCCTGGGATATCCTGAAAAATCCTGCTGATGGGTCACTGCAGAGGTCTCCTTTAACAGGAGCAAGGAGCCCTGCAAAATGTATCTACTGTAGCTCCAAGTCTTCCATGATGGTACCCATACTCCTCCCTCCCCCTTTCCCTGATTCCAAACACCTTTCTGACCTTGGCTGACCGAGTTCTGCCAACCTGCTCTGCCAGGAGGAGGGGCTGAGCCCTCCCGTGTGGCTGGGCAGGCGTAGGCAGTATCTGCAAACCCTGAGTCAGGCTGCAGGAATGCAGTCGGGATGGGGCGGCAGGGAAGGACAACAAAAGGACAACAACATGACCCACGATGCAGGGGATCTCCCAGTCTGTGGGTGATGTCTTTCCCTGCAGGTGACATGGCCACAAGCCCTCATACCCACGCCTGTGGCAACGTGGAGTTTAGCTGGTGGATGCTGTTACCTGTTTCCCAACAAGCATCTCCGGTGGAAAAGCTGCTTGGGCAAGCATTCAGGGAAAGCAGTCAAGTGCACACATCACACTCACCACGGCTGGCTCAGCAAAGAGAGGCAGAAGGGCCTTTTGTACGATAAATTCCAGCCAAGGTTTATTCCAGCATGCCGAAGGGAAATCAGGGACAAAGACACGAGCATGTGCTGTGCACAGGCTTAAGTATGGGGTCAGGGGTCAGTGGCCAATGACCTGAGGTCACAGGGGTGGTGTAAAGGGAGGGCAAAGGGCAGCAGCCTGTAGGGGGGCATGAGGGATTAACAATTGGGGTGGGCAGGGTCAATTGGCCAATGGGGGAAGCAGTCTAATGTAGATTGGCAATAGTGCTGCAGAGCACTGTGGGGGAAGTCTTCTACTTCAGCCTAAGCGGGGAAAACTCTATGGCAGATCTTTCCACAGCAAAGCCCGGAGGTTTCTGCGGGTTTTTTTACGTTCCCACACACACCTGTGCCTTGCTGGGAGCACACACCCCACCTCCGCTGGGGCAGTGGTGTCCCCTGAGCAGCCCCTTTCCTGGGCAGCCATAGTGCCCTGCACTGGGGTGACACCACAGGGATCCTCTCCTGGGTGAAGCCTGTGCAGCCATGGATCTGCAGGGTTTCAGCAGGCCCAGGGTGATCACCAGCACGGATCCCCTCTCAAGAGTTATTCTCCTCCTGCAGTGTTGGAGTCACAGTAAATAGAGCCCTCCCCAGCTCTAGGGCACAGAAGCAATGCTGCCCACCAGAGAGGAACCACAGCACAGAACCATGGTCCTGGCTGTCTTCAGGAGACCCCCTCTGCACGGACCTCCATGGACTGGGCAGGTTTGAGGAGTGCACAGCACCAACCATCACTCTCTGCACACCATCCCCAGCTCACAGCTGCTCTGGCAGCTCTTTGCAGCTCTCTAGGGTTTCACAGGGGTTCTGCCTTTGTGGAATCCAGCCTTACTCTCCAAAAATGTGTTCCAGCAGCTGCTGGAAGCAGCACCACCAGCCTGGCCAGCAAATCAGCAACTCCTCAGCCCACAGACAACTGCACTGGGCAAATGGATTGTGGTTCCAGGAACAGCCAAGGCACAGGAGTGTGGCAGAGGCTGAAGGCACACAGATACCACTGGCACCTCAGCCCCCCAAAACTGTGGAGCAAGAAAACCCTCCAAGGCTGTTCCAATGGGGTGCATGTTGGGGCTTGTGCTTCCTCTGGGCCAGGCACATTATATGGTGTAAATTCCTTGGAGAAAGGGATGTTTATTAAAATAAACTGCCTAAGTTGCTCACACTGTGTATCTCCCAGTTTCACTCACCCTCACAGGGTCTGACCAGGTGACCAGTGCAGCACTGGGATGAGGGATGGTGGTAGGTGGGTCCTTACTGTGGCTCATGGGTTCCTGTTTACTGGTTACAGCAAATGGTGCCAACAGCTCTTTTTACACCCTTCAGGAACTGACCATTGTCACGGGGTGTCTGATCCACCTTCCAAGACCCTCATGCTGGATTATTGCCTCTGTCTGGGTTTCCTTGCTGTGTTGCTGTCATGGTCTCAGGGGAGGAGGATGATGTGAGGGACATGTTTGTATCTGTGGCCATCCTCCCCCTATCAATGCCAGCTCTCCTGCTGGCATTACCGACACCCCAGCCCTAATCAAAGTCCAGCCATCCGGGCTGATGCAAACAACAGATTGCCCAGCATCTTCCTGGTCTTGACTGTGTGAGCCACACTCATAATTTTCGTTTTTAGAGTTCCCTTCTGGTACTTTCAAACCCAGCCAGGCACACAGACACTTCCTTCATCCTTCATCCATTCATGTCTCAGTGTACATGGTCCCTGAACTTTACCTGAAGGACAACAAACCCAGGCCAAAAAGGAAATTAAGAAATTAAAATTAGCAACCAGAAGAGTTCCTGAGCTGGAAGCAGCCTTTGAGTCCAGCCACTGGCCTTGCAGAGCACACCCCAACAATCCCACCCTGTCCCTGACAGTGTTGTACAAATCCTCCTGGAGCTCTGGCAGCCTCGGGGCTGTGCCCATTCCCTGGGGAGCCTGGGCAGTGCCAGCACCCTCTGGGGGAAGAACCTTTCCTGATATCCAGCCTGACCCTGCCCTGGCACAGCTCCAGCTGCTCCCTCAGGTCCTGTCACCATCACAGGGATCAGAGGTTGGAGCTGCAGCCCCTGGTAGGGTCTGGCCTCAGGCTCCAGGGTGAACAGACCAAGTGCCCTCAGCCACTCCTCATGTGGCCCCTGCAGACCTTCCACCATGCCCACAGCTCCCTTTGGCTATTCTCTAGCAGCTTTACCTCTCGCCTTTACAACGTGCTGGATGTTGTGTAAATATGATCCTGGAGGCAGAAAGCGAATGTGTGTGTCTGCTCACAGAGGCTGCAGCAGTGTTATAGCAAATGTTTGGAAAAGCAAGCGTGGGAGCAGGCTGGAAGTAAAGTGATATCTTTGAATAAGCCATAACCGTGTCCAAACACCAGGGAGGGCAAACCTGGGCAAGTGAAATGTGAAACCATGGTCAGGCAAGCCAACATTTTTTTAGCAACTTGCTAACGGCATAACAACTAACGTCCAAGTGTTTTTGTGAGTAGACAAAAGGTGGTTGCCTGCCAAAGAGGTTGAAGTCAACAAACAACGGAGTACAACGGGACCACTCATGCAAATGAGCTGGAAGGAGAAGCGAGATGGATCCCTCACATTGCTGTCCCTGCTGAGGCACTCAGGGGCTTCCCAGGCTGTGCTCTTCTGCACACTGAAGAAGTCCAAGGAGGTCTCTCACATGAGGATGCCAGAGAGGAACATTTCAGAACACATTAGTTTGCATGAATGGAGAGAGAAACGTCAGGATCTTCATACAGAGAAATGTCTTCACCCAGAGGTTTGGGAGCTCTCCGCTGCCTAGCAGGGGATCCATGCCATGTGGCCTAGCAGTAAGCTGTGCTTAAGGGTCAGAGTGATTTTGGCAGTGAAGTGCTCCCCAAAGACTGAGGTCACCAGCTGGGTGTCTTGGGAATCCTTTCTGGAGCTGGTGCTGCTGGTGGCATTAAAAGCCCAGAAGCCCTTAGGGTGCCACAGGATCAGCAGTGAGGTTGGTGCCTCACACAGAGCTCCTCAGGACCCCCTGTGTGTGCGATGGAGCACAAAAGGACTGCTCTGGTGCCACCAAGGGAGACTCAGGCACGAGGGGGGAAAGAACACGAGCGGTGCCTCACACCATCTCCCCTGACTCTGCCCGGTGCCTCTGCCTGCCCAGGGGCCTGCTCCAGGATCTGCTGCACGGACGGAGTCCCCGCTTCCACTACTCTCCTAAGGAACCCCAGATACTGTTCAAAGCTCTCAGACTGCAGCCACGAATCATCTTCCACCTCTAATGTTTTGTTTTCTCAGGCTCTGGGGCTTGTTCCGAGACCACAGACTGGAGCAAGAAAGACTGGGAACTGACGCTTAAAACCTGGCCCAGGCCCTTGCTGGCCACCAGTGGCCATTGCCAGCAGACGCTGATCACAAGGAAGGCCACAGGGGCAGGCTCTGCCTCCGAAAGGTGGGAAATGAACCAGGGCTGGGCTGCAACAGAGCGGGCCCTGCTGGGATGAGCCGAGGGAAAGCTCTGCCCCACGGGAACCGGGACAGGGACAGGGGCTGCCCGCCTGTCTCACGCCCCCGAGCGCCAGGGGCTGCCCCAGCCGCCACTGCGGCGGCCAGCAAGGAACCAATGAGCCTCCAGCACCGACCCACGCAGCCAATCACCGCCTGGCACCCACCAATAAACCCTCAGGAGAGGCCCGGTAGCCAATCAGAGGCCTTCTGTCGCTGCCTCACTTGCGGGAGTGGTAGCTATGTTCTGATTGGCTCTGTGAGCCACCTTGTTGTGTGTTGCAGCCAATCAGGAGCGGCGGCGCTGCGGGGTTACTCGGGGTCAGGATATCCGGAGCCACACCAGCCATGACGTCACCGTACCTGAGGCCGAGGGGCCGCACCTGAGGCGCACCCGGGGCCTGCAGGACCCGGGCGGCTCCTGCCCGGCCCCAACCGGCTCTGGGCACTCTGTGGCCCTGGACACGAGGGGCAGGGAGACACCTGCCCAGAGGCTGAGGCTGGAGTAACCTCTGGAGATCACCTAGCCCAGAGCAGGCCTGCTCAGAGCAGGGCCAGCCGGAGGAGGCTGCCCAGGACCGTGCCCAGATGGTGCCCCCACAGCTTGCCTGGGTAAGCACGGTTCTCTCCAGCTGTGGGCACGGAGGACTCTGTGCCGTGCGATGCCGTGAGCCGCCTTGGAGCAGAGGGTCCCTCCCTGCCCCAGGGATGGGTGAGAAGCCCCTGTGCACCCCCGTGCTGAGTTGCCCCAGGCAGGCGTGAGGCAGTGCAGCGCTGACTGCACTCTGCCAGAAGCCAGGGGCTCCCAGTGAGCTCTCCATGCAGGAATACCCCTGTGGTGTGTGACAGGGTGAACAGGGTGCCATCACCTGCTGTCATAGCTTGGACAAGCACACGGTGGGGCAGAGGCTCTCCCAGCCCAGAGTGGGACTGACAGTGAGGAGCACTTACCTGCAGCAAAGAGCTGCTGGGATGCACGCCCCTGTCCTGCTCCCCCAGCTGTGAAACTGCAGAAATCCCTCTTGGCTCTGTTTCTTGCAGAGCAGGGCAGTACAGCAAAGGCAGCAGGTAGAGGAGCCAGGAAAGGAAGGACTCTGTGGCTGAGGGACCTTGCTTTCGTTATCATGGGGCTTTTCAAGAGGCCATGCTGGCCCCTGTATCCATGAACCGATGTATCACCCGGGTCTGGGATGGAAATTGGCTGAAACAGCACTGCCTTCAAGGAGCTTATTCCTGGTTGCCATAGAAACCAGGGGTTTTTGGTGCCCCCTCTGTCTCTCACTGTTGTAAAGATATGATAATTGAAACAAGACTTTATTTCAGACCCTGGAGATTGCTGGAGGGATGGGTATATCCCAGGAGTGTCATCTGCCAGAGACCACCAAGGGGATACATAAGTTCCTGTCACACCTGCAGAGGTGATGAGAGGTGGTCAGGGAAGAGCTGGTCCCAATGAGAGGCATTGCTAAACAAGGGTTAGGAGAAGAGGCTCAGCTGTGTGTCCCAGAGGTGAAGCCCCAGCCCCAGCTGCCTGCTCCACAGGGCTGGGAGCACGGGGCGAGCACGACCCCCGGGGAAGAGCAGCTGTCCCCTCCCCTGCCCTGCTGCCCCACACCCTGAGCGTGTCCCAGCAGCGGCACTGCACAAGCTGCAAACGGCGTGCGTGGCACTCGATGGCCACACCACTGGGTAGCCACACCACTGCATAGCCCTGGCATTGCACAGCCCCACCACCGGATGGCCACACCGTTGGATGGCCCAGCATTGGGTAGCCACACCATTGTACAGCCACACCACTCGATAGCCACACCATTGTACAGCCACACCACTCGATAGCCACACCAGTGCGCAGCCATACCATTGGATAGCCACACCAGTGCACAGCCACAGCATTGCCTGTTCCTGCCCACCAGCCAAGGGGAGAGGCCACAGACTGCAGTCACATGAGGAGCTGTCGCTTTGTTCCTGATTTACTGCACGGGTGGCTCCTGAGTGTGCTGCACCTTCCCCACCTCCCTGGTTACCCTCTGAACCCGGGAATGGGGACAGGAGTCTGATATCTGCCTGGCACTGCTGTAGCCTGGGAGCTGCAGGTCAGCCTGAGAGAGGAAGGGGCTGGGCTGAATACACATTTGGGGACCCTTTAGAGAATGAGCTGAGGCAAAACATGCCATGCCCATGAGTACACGTGGCCTGCAGGCAGATATTCTTGGCATGGGGTGGGTGAAGACATTTCTCTTTCATGTGTGGGCCCTGCCCTCTCTGATGTTCCTGCTGTGGAGCTGGGGCAGCAAAGCAGTCAAGGTGAATGCTGGGGCACTGTCAGGGTGGAGCAAGTGCCTGGCAGGAGCCTGGAGGGCAGCGAGGGTGGCTGAGCCCTCCCCAGGCAGCCAGAGAGCTGCCACGCCAGGCCATGGCACTGCACAGCTGCCTCTCACCATCCCTTCTCCCACAGCACGGTGATGCTGGAGGGGCCAGCTCAGCTGCCCACTTTGACCCAGCCACAGCTCCTGCCAGGCTGGGGACTCCAGTTTCTGCCTGTGGTGCCAGCTCATGCCAGCCTGAACCTTGATCAGTAAGCAGGCAGTAAATATCCCAGGGACAATGCAATGACACAGGCGCCTTCTCAGCCGTTGGCACTGGGAACTGCCGTGAATCATGCGATGGAAACGGGCCAACAAAGAGGCCAGCAGGAGACAAGCCCACACGTGGTTTTCTCTAGAGGGCCCAGCCTTGCCCAGAGCCAAACTAGGTTAACTGGGAACAGTGTTTTGAGGTTAACTGCTGCACACAGGTCACCTGCTTGGCGTGACGAAGGGTCCGGGCTGGCCAGCTGCCCGCAGGATGCAGCAGGCAGTGGCATCGCTCTGCAGTGCCCGTGTCCAGTGTGGCAACGGTCAACATCGGCCTGCTGGAAGCACCCGAGTTCTCCACTGAAGGCTCCAGGACCTTGTGTCCGGGGTCTTTGTGTGCCAGGCGCTCCTGCCCATGACACAGCAGTTGTTTCCAGTGGCAGCAAAAGGACTGGTGCCCATCGTGCTGAGTGTCCATCCCTGGCAGTGCTGTGACAGCAAAAACCTAGAGTTAACCTAGAGCAAAAGGCAGAGACATGGGCCTGACACCCTCCTTCCCAGCCCCCTGTGGAAGGAAATGTTGGTGTTTCTGCTGCTGACCAGCATTTTCATCTCAAGCTCCACAAGAAGCTGAATTGAAATAAAACACTTTTTGCATCTGTTGCCCTTGACTTTCCTCTAGGGAAGTTTCTCAAAACAGCATGTTTAGCTCTAAAACTATCCATAGAAAGGGACTTTCCCCTGACTCTCTGTCCTGCCCACACAGGACACGTATCCTGGCAGAAGGTGGCCAGGTGGCTGGGATGGCAGCACAGTCTGAGGAATGTAGGGGAATTTCTGTCCCTCTCCCTGGGCTGACATCATGTGGATATACCTGCTGTGATGTTCCACCAACTTCCCATGGTTTGGGACTGTGTTTTGATGCACCCGGCAGTTTTTGGCTGCCCTGGGAGGACACTCCACAACCTCAATTTGGGTTTCTGCTGTCACCTGGGCAGGGGCAGCATGCCAGCAGCAGTGCTGGAGCAGAGGGCTGGCCAGAGGCTCCCTGCCCAGCTCCCCACCATGATCCAGCCAGACTGGGGTGGGAACAGGTCACTCCCCAGCTGTGCTGAGCCTGGCGAGCAGGTTCGGGGCTGAGGAGGATCGGCTGCATGTCCTGGAAGGCAGCAGCCACCCAGGTGCTGGTAAACACATTGCGAAAGGCTGGGCTGAGCCTCACCCCCCTCACATCACCGCTGAGTCATCCCGCACTCCGGGCTGCTCCTCTTGCCACCATCCTGCCCTCTCCACTCCACAGTGCCACTAGTGCAGGTCCCCTCTCCTGCAAGGGGCTGGGGCTCAGATCCTTCTCAGCATGCCTGAAAATGGGAGTAAGTCACGACTTCTGCCTGCTTCAGTTTCCCCATCCGTGGCAGAAGGGCTCCCAGGTAGGAGGCAGCTGACTCAGTTTACAAGCGAGAGGACTGACCCATCAGACCCATCCCCCACGGGCCGAGCACATCAGGCTCTACCCCCACGTGGGGAGGACAGCATGACCAGACCCCTCAGCTTTACAAGAGGAGTCTCGGAGCCAGGGGCACTCTGCAAAGGTTTGGCAGTGTACCCTTTCCAAGTTCCATCAGGGCGTGCAACCAGGGCCAGCCACAGCTGCTGGGAGAGGGAAATGACTCTTATCCAAGCACAGTGCAAATGCAGCTTGAAAAAAAAAAATGCAGGCACTCTACTTGCCCCTGGAGAATTTGGCTTTTGTCTCTGAGCCAGCAGGAACCCTCTCCCTGGCAGCGGTGCTCAGCTGGTCCCCCACTCCTTCATCAGTGGGGCTCAGTCAGGACTGGTGCTGGATCTCAAGGTGATCTCTACACCTTGCAGGACCTCTGAGAAGAGCCACCTGTGCCAAGATTCCATGAGGGAGGACTTCAGCTCCTTTTCCACTTGTTTTGAAATAATGGAGTTCCCTGGCACGGAAACAAGTCCTTATGGCAGCATGGCAGGATGGTGCTGGCAGCCACCTGGTGCAGGGTGACACAAGAACCTGTGGCACAGGGCACTGGGCTGGGAGTTCCCCAAAACTCCCAGCCTGGGCTGCTCCAGGAGCCCAGATGTGGCTCTGCTCCCACCACCCATGGGCAAAAGGAGTGGCACAAGCTGGGGGGGGTCTGGACTGGCTTCCACTGGGCTGGTGACTGCAGATCCTGTGCTGTGGCTCAGCCCTCCCCTGGGCCACCAGCCCAGGTGCTGCACAGTTCAGGCTGCCCTCACCAGCTTCATGGGGAAGGCATGAGCAGTCCTCTAAGGTAGTGTAGGTCCCAGCTCTTGGCTCACCCCAGCACCTGGCAGGGCCAGGGGGACTTGTGCCATGTTAGGGGAGCAGGCTGGTGTGAGTCACCGGCTCGTTCCCATGTGCCTGGAGCTGGTCCAGGCACAGCCCACCAGCTTGGAGAGGTGGAGGTGGTGGGCAGGCTCAGCTCAGCTCCTGGGACTGCCGAGCATTTCTGTCTCAGGCACGTGAACCCCACGGTGATGTGCTCTCTGCTTTACTGGTTTGCATACCATGGGGATCTCCCCATCCTTTGGCTCTGCACATGCTGCTGTGTATCACCCTGAGCATTTCCACCCACTGCTTCCTCCAGCATGGGGCTGCCCTGTGGCTGTGAGCAGCCTTGCTGAGCATGAGCCATACTGCCTAGCACTGATCAGAGTGCCCATCAGCTTGGAAACCCGCTCCAGACTGGCTGCTGGTGCTGGAAGATGCCCTGGAGCAGGCTTCTTTCCTTAACCACAAGATCTAAATCTGGTCTCATCACCAAGGTGGGGTTTCCCTAAACTCCTTTCACTCCAGAGCTGGCAATACTGGAACAGCTGTAACACCTGAGGAAATGGAAATATGGTATATGTGCCAGACCCGTCTGCTCCAAGTGCTCTGAGCTCCTTGCCAGGGTTTCCCTGCTCATCTCCATGCCCTGTCACCAGCATTCAGCACTGTAGCAGAGCTCTGTCACTCAGACCTGCATTCCCAGCTCAGGTCAACTCAGCTTGCCCTCAGGGACCAGTCACCTGTGTGCTTGCCATGAGGCACCTGCGAAATACCCACCAGCCAGAGCGTGCTGGTGGTGAGAGCTGTGCTCAGGCTGGCACAGCCTGCACCAGCCACCACCTGCCAGAGCCTCTTGGACTACAGGGCCTGTGGGCAGAACTCACAGCCGAGGAGAGTCTGGGCTAGCAGTCCCACCAGTCTCCTGGGATCCACCTCTCCGGGAAACAAACTAAAACCTCCTGGCACCCCTGAGCAGCTCAGACTCCATCCTACCCTGCTAGCTAGCAAAGGACCTGGAGCACAGTGTGTGCTGGGTGCTGCCTGTGTGCAGCTCACCTTTAGTGTCCTCCAGAGGCACCTGCACAATTTCATGTGATGCTTCATGGTTGGTCTGCCCCTTTCCCTCTTTATGCCACTTGCAAGGGCTTCAAAAAAATGCTGCTTGTGCTGTGGGGGTGACACCCAGCACTCCTGAGAGCCATGGCTGTCCTGGTGTGCTGGTTCTCAGCTTCTTTTCTGCCTCTGTCAGGGCTGGGATTGAAAGTGCTTGAGAGGGTATTTCGTGCTCAGACTCAGATGTTTATTTTTTTCTTATCTATGATACAGTCTCACAAGCACTGAGTTCTGCAGTATTTCACTAACAAGCTGCAAAAATGGCCCTGTATCTATCACTACAAGGTCTTTTAAGGAAAAACTGTCCAATTAGGAAATTACACCTAAATTACTTTCACTTTCAACCCAATAACTAATCCCTCGTGCCCTGCAATGCAGACTTTTCTGTCCAATTACACAAAACCACCCAAACCCATGAAGAAGGTGAAGAAGGATCAGCCTCTGCCCTAAAACCTCCATCTTAGTTCCATGTATATTACTATACTCCAAATCCTCAAACTTCAAGCTCTCCACCATGTGATATTACACACTTCTATTCAAACTCCACACCCACAATCCCAGTGCTATCAATCAATCTTGGAAGCCTTCTCCACGGCCTCAGGTCAAATGCAGTGTTCTCCTGGGGTCAGTGCCTGCCAGCACAGAAAGCCCAAAACTCTCCTAGTTCCAACACTGGTGCTTGGGCTCTCTCTTCCAAACAGGAGCTTTTCTGTTCTCAGGCACAGAACATCCCACCCATGGTTTTGCCCCATCCTGCAGACCTCCTGCTCCACTGTGGGCTCTGCAAGTTTGTGAGGAGCTGGAGCTGCAGCAGAGAGACTGAGGATGTCCAGACCACCCCCAGAGCCCTGTGATGTTAGGGCTTTGGCTAGAGGGCTCTTGGGACCATGGACCTGCATGGCATGAGTCTCTGTTGGGGTAGGCAGGCTGGCTCAGGGGGAAGAATCACTTCAGGCAGTCCCAGGGTGTCAGACTCTGCAGTATGGGCTGCCCAAAGCCAGGCAGAGAGCAGGCTGGAGGATGCAGGAGAAGCGTATAGTGTGCGTGTCTCAGTTTTAACACAAATTTAAGAGGAGACACTCTGCAATGAGTAGTCTCCTCTAAAGGGTGTCAACAATCCCCCTCCACTGAAAAAAGAATGCTAATAGAGGAAAGTGAGAAAAAAACCCCAAAAATACAACAGTTTATTAACAACAGTGTCCACAAGGCAAGGAAGAAAAGGAAACAACTGCTAAACACTGAACTATCAGAACTGGTGCTCTCCTCCCCCTCATCCCCCAACAGGAACAAAGACCCAAAAATGCCCAGAAATGGGGCAAACATTGGAGAAACAAATACCCCTTCCCAACACGTGCTATGAGATGGTGCCGTCTTTCATGTCAGGGAAATGGAGCTTCCACAGAGGAGTTCCAGCAGGAGGCAAACCCTTGGTGGCTCTCTGGTGTCAACTTCCTGTCCAGGGCAGACAAAGCAGCTGGGCTGGGTTCTCTGGTGTGCTTTCTCTGCCCAGCTCAGCTCCCCAAGGCATGGGGCTGGAACAGGGTGGCACACTTGCACCAGTCCAGCCTCCAACTACTTGTTCAGTTCACCTCAAGGCAGCTGAAAGATTGCTGCTGCAGCTTCTCCAAGCCAGGGAAGGGAACAGCATTTTTCCTGGGCAAAAAAAACCCAAGCAAGCCAAGCAAAACCAAACCACACAGTGCCACAGAATGCCTGGGCAGTGAGGCTTCCAAAATGCCACAAAAACCCAAAGCTCCCCCCCTTTCCCCAGCCCTGCACACATCCAGTCCCGAGCCTGAAGGGTACAGCAACCATTTTTGGGCACAAAGCAGAGGATCACAGAATAGACTATCATCATAAATCACTCCAGGACAGTGGGTTGTCCCCACTGATTAGTGGGGTGATCTTACAGAGTTCTTGCAATGAGAACTGATGGTGTAAGAGTAGGACTTGCAGCCCCTGGGAGGCATAATGTGATTCTCTTCTCCATGCACCCACTCTGCAGAGAGCACTCAGAAGCAGGAGAACACACAAACACCTGAAAGCAGCCTGGGAACCCAGCTATATGCAGACTCTCAGCTGCTGAGGCATCTACAACAAAGGCACACACATCCCTGTGCATGCCAAAATGGAAACACAGCACTTGAGCATCGCCAGACATGCGTGAAGAGCTTCCTGTCTGCTCTGACGCGCACTCAGCTGGATCTCAGATTCCAGCAGAAAAGGCACCTTCCTCCTCCAAGGATATGAAATGTGGGCTGGGGGATTGCAATGAACCAGAAGAACCACACAGTTGGGCTCACGTTGATTTTTCCCCAGGCTCCCTTCCTGCATGTTCCAGCTTTGGGTGCAGGACATGTCAGATCGTCACAGCCTGAGCATGGGGTGAGTGCTTGCTGGGAGCAGCCAGTGGATAGCTGGGCTGCATCTGGGAGTGGGAGGTGCTGCAGGGAACATGGTGGACCTTTCAGCATCCTGGAGATAAGCAGGGATCCAGTCTGATCCCCCTGAGCATTGTTTAGGGCAGACAAAGAGCTTCTGGGAAGTCTCTACCTGCAGTGGACTCTGTACATCACGACTTGCATTGTGACTTAGGACACAGGAGAAGGAGGAATTGGTCAAACCCTGAGGGCAGGGTCACATTAGAGATTAGGAAGAAATTCTTCCCTGTGAGCATGGTGAGGGCCTGGCACAGGGTGCCCAGAGCAGCTGTGACTGCCCCATCCCTGGGAGTGTCTAAGGCCAGGTTGGACAGGGCTTGGAGCAACTTGGGCTAGAGGGAGGAGTGTCTGCTCATGGCAGGGGGTGGAACAGGATGATTTGTAAGGTCCCTTCCAACCCAAACCATTCTATGACTTCTGTTTCTCTAAGGCAGCTGGAAGCAGCCTTGTCTGAGAGGATGAAGGAGGGAGGTGCAGTCACAGTTCCAGAGTAGCAGAATACAGGGGACAGGGTTCAAGGAGGGTGAGCTGCACTGCGTTTGCTCATGGCTGGAAGGACACATGCAGAGGCAGCAAAGCCAAGTTTTGGCACCATGGAGGTTCTTGGCTCCTTGCCTAGGTGGGTGCCAGCACTGCCTACACCATGCTGGATGCTCAGGGTACTGGAACTGGGTCTGGAGGCCAGTGGCACCCTCGGGACACCAGCACTCAGCAGGCATTGCTGCCTGGAGAACAGGAAAGGGTTAGCGAGCCTGGTGCCTGGTGATGCCTGCATCCAGGTATGTGAGGTATGTGTGGCACGAGCACACCTCGGCAGGGGAGAGCCTCTCCTTGCCCTGGCTGGGCTGCCTGGAGACAGCTCTGCTCCACCATGGTGGGAGAGGGAGCAGGATGGGGGGTCTGTGCCCCACGACCCACACCCCACTGACAGAGAGGCTGCCTGCTGGCTCCAGCTCTGGTCCCTGGGGAATTTATCTGTCAGAAAAGCAGATGTCCCCACTCCATTGCCCCTGCACAGCCAGGATTTGCCTTGCAAAACCAGGAGGTGAATGCAGTGCACAGAGAGGGCAGCAAGCACCCAGAGAAACTGCACATTGCTGCCTGTGTTCCCATTACCCATGAATCCATCAGACAGGCTGTCATTGTCACCACCACAGATCTCCAGACCAGCTGCTGCCCAGGATCTGTGCTCTGGCTTCAGAGCCCATCCCACGGTGCCCACCAAGCCTCCATTGGTACAGGAGAGGGCTGGGCTGGTCTCTGGCACTGGAGCCAGTTGCTGTTGGAATGTGGAGGACAGTGGCTAACGCTGCTGGCCTCCACACAGGCAACTCATTTCATTTGTCAGGCTGGGAACAGCCATGCTCCAAGAGGTGTAGAGAGATGAAATCATCACCCAAGCACAGCCTGAGGGGGTCAGACTGGATCCAATGGTGTCCCCAGTGCATGTTCCCAAAGCATCTGTGGGGACACCCTGTTCACCAGGGACCAGACCTCGGAGCTTATCCAAAGTTTTACCTTGTACCCCAGCAAAAACTGTCCCAGCTGAGGGAACTGGCAGGACTGGTCTCATGCCTGCAGCTGCTGCTAAACAATGCGTTGTTTTGACAAAGGAAAAGCAAACCACAGCCTCCAGCAGCCCCAGCCAAGCTGGGACCAGAAAGGAGATGGGTACAGATTCCCAGGGAGCCTGACAGGAGAGGAAAAGGAGAGGAAGGTGTCACTGCAGATTCCCAGGCTGAGGAAGGCTGTGGAGCTGGAAAAGGCCCAGACAGACCAGACTGGTTTTTTTCAGATGCTGCATTTTCAGTTCAGACAAAATCCCAAAGTGGGACAAGGGACAAAGGGGTCTTGAGGGGCTTCTGCCCTTCAGGTGCTTCTCTGTCCTTGCCTTGTCCCCAGGTGACCTGACCAGCCTCCAGGCTCTGCAGCAAAGTCCATGTTGCCCTGAGAAATAGAGGCTTAGGGCTTTCTGCTGCTGCTGCCACCAGCACAGCACAGAGGCACTGAGTGTGGGGCACTGAGGACACCCAGGACACTGCCTGAGGACCTGCAGGTTTGGGGGCTATTCCAGGAGCATAGCGTAGCACAGCACAGTGGAGGTGCCCACCCTGCAGTGCCCTGGCTCAGGGATCTGCTCAGGAGCCCTGAATTTCCTGCTCCCTGCTCTGAGGCATTGGGTCCACTGCACTAGGGGGCACAGCAATTCCCCAATGTGCAAATTCCCCATGTGACCCATCCCAGAGGCTGCACTCTGGGTTTGCACTGGGGCTGGGGATGTGCAGGGCTTTTCCCTAGGGGAGCAGGAGGGGTTTGGGTACATCCTGGGGAATAAAGGCCCTCTCACAGGGCTGTGCATTGGGTAAATTTCACCTCGTAGCACTAAGAGCCTCCCATTTTCCACTGGTAATGAGGATGAAGAGCTGGGTGGGCTCTCCTGCTGCTGTCCCTCACCCACCCAGAGGAGGAGTCAAGGCCAGCAGGGCTTGTGCAGCAGCACATCCTCCTGCACACCAGCTCAGTCCACACAGGGATAGTCCAGCACACAGGGCAGCATAAAGACTTCATTGTTCCCAGATGGAAATGATCATCCTGGTGACCTGGAAATACAGAGAAGCTCTGTCAGCAAAGCTATAGGGTTTCAAAAGCTGAGATCAAAGGGCTCTCTGGGTCAGACTCTGCAGGCCCTCACAGACACCTGTAATAAAGACAAGTCCTTCTAATTACTCTCATTTTGCCTGCCAGAGTCACCAGGGCTGTGGGGCTCGTCCCTCAGTCAGAGCAGCAGGGGGCACAGGGACATGGCAGGAACAAAGGATTCTTGTGTGGGGATAGGTGGGTGCAGGGAGCTTTGGCAGAGCAGCATTTGCTCCTCTCTGCCTGCTGTGAGCCTCTTGCCCTCGCCCAGCTCACACCACCCTGGCTGGGCAGTTCTCACTGCTCCAGCACATCCCAGTGATGTCCCCCTGCCCCTCTGCACGGCTGGGCACACAGGAGGCAGCCAGCCCCGCACTGGAGCAGTGCCACTGGGGACCTGACATCTCCCAGCACAACCTGGCACCACCAGCACTGTGCCCTGGGAACCTGTTCCACACCCTCTGCCAGACCCTGGAATCTCTCCCACAGCAGCTCTGCAGAGTGCTTTCCCCAGCCTCTTATCTCCTGGACTTCAGACCCCACCGTGGGACAGATAATGTATCTGCAGACACACCTCAAGCACACAACAATCAGCCTGTGAACCTGGATTTCTCCCTCTGCTTTGAATTGGCAGAGGTGGTCCTGGAAATGCCAGGGCATTTTTTTTGTGCCACCTTGGCCACATCCCTTTGGCCTGGGTCAGGCTGGCTCCTGCCACAGCAAGGACACTGTGGCCCTTCTGCCACTATGGGTGGGGTAGATGGGGGGAGGGGAGAAGTTATTTTGGGTACTCTTTTCAGAGGTGTAGCAATAGCTCCCAAAGTGCAGGAGCAGGCACCCTCAGAGAGCAAAGCCTGCTGTGGCACATGTGGAGTGAGCGGGCTCTGTTCTCAGCAGGTCAGGCTCAGCAGGTGTTAGGAGGAAAACCAGGACTGTCCCTGACCTCAGATGTCATAGGAGAAAATTAGCACAGCTCCCCAGCAAATGGCTGTGCTAATTAGAGGAGGAGGAGGTGGCATACTGTTCAGAGCCTCCTACGGCCAAGGGTCAGCCAGGTCCTGGCCTGGCATGGGGTCAGCTCTGGCTGTGGACTGCAGGGCTCCCAAGGAGCCAGATGTGCAAGGTCCCACCATGCCTCTTTTTGGGTCGGATGGGCCCCTTGTCTGCCCCAGATGCTGCTGCTTTGGACTTGGCTCGTCCTTCCCCAGCAGCACTGGAAGACGCTTCGCCCCCTCCCTTCCCTCCCCTGCACTGGGGCAGCCAAAGGGAGCTGAGAGTGGAGGGGGATGGGGCTGCAGAGGTGACAGCAGCAGAAGACGTGCCTGGGGCTTAGAGAGGAGGGACAGGCACTGCCTGTGGGCTGGGGACACTGCTGATGGCACAGGGTCACTGACCAGTCCAGGATCTGCTTCTCAGGATGGCACACAGCGATGGCAAATTTAGTGTGATGGCATTAACCACCCTGCTGCTGGGCACTGTCTCTGTGTCCTCAGGAGCCACCAAGCTCTGCTCTGGGGAGTTTGGTCCGCCTGGTTCGTGTGGCACAGTTTAAACCTGCACACTGTGAAAGCAGTCTGGGGGGACTGGGGGACACTGCTGGGGCTGTGGCAGCCAGAGCCCCTGGGCAGGGTGTCCCACACCACTGAAAGAGGTGAGGGGCTCTTGGGGCCCTGGGGTATCATCGGCTCTGGCTGTGTCCTGGAAAGCCCCAAACACCACTCAGCATGCCCGGGGGCTGCAGGACTGGCACAGCCTCTGTTTGCCCTCGTTTCTGCTCCTCCCAGCACAGCCGTGTTTGCCTTCACACGGTACCAATGCTGAGCAAACAGCACATGGGGACAGCCAGCAGCTGGCAGGGAGGGACAGCCCTGGCTGTGTCCCCAGGCCTGCCTCCCCCTGCTCCCCCCACAGCAGGCTTTGCAATAAGAACACAGATCCAGTTTGAGCGGGGAGGCTGCAGGGTGGAGGATACTGGCAAGAGCAGAAGGGTTGTTTGGCTGCAGGAGGGATTCACCTGCTTGCTTGCAGGGGTTAACAGGCCTGCATTATCTGCAGATGCTGTCATCCCCATATGATGGTCGTGGGGATGACACAGGAATTTCTACAGGGGAAAGGCAAATGCCCTGACTGGGTGGGTGCTGGGAGCAAGGGTGTACCCTGGGTCTGAACAGGCCCATGACACCTGAACCTGCACCCTCCTCTATGCCATCATTGTCCCATGCTCTCAGCCATGACAGGGCACTCAACTCTGCTTTTTGCTCTCAGGGTTTGTTACCTCGTGTTTGGTGGCTGCAGACTCATGGCTACCCACAGCTAATGAGTGGGGAGAGCTCAAGCACCCCAGTGACTTGTCAGGCTTCTCCCAGGCAAGTGGCCACTGGCAAACTGCACTGATCAATCAGATGGGCTGGTCTGAGCTGATTTCTCCTTGTTCAGAAGGAGAACACAGAGGCATCTACAGATGATGCCTTCTGCTGAGAGAGCAGAACCTCTCCAGACCCAGTCTGTGATGAATTCAAAGCAGGTAAGTTATGCACTGGTTGGTGCAGGTGTCTTTTTTCAGCAGAAATGGAACAGTTGATGTGCTCATTTCTGTCCCTTGTGAGCTCTGAAGCCAAACTGGAAGAAAGCCCATGCTATACAAGCAAAAGAACAAACAACCCAGCTTTGTGCTTGGAGAGTGGCCCATAGTGTTATGTGGGCTCACCAGCTCCGTGTCGAACAAGCCTCAATTGCCAGAGTTTGTTACAAGCACTGTCCAGGTGTCCTGTGTGGTCATTGCCCTCCTGTGGCCATTCCCAGGCCAGCCAAGTCCAGCTCTGTGTGTGTGGAGAAGGTTGGAGATGGCCCAGGCTGGTCTGGCCACCCCATCACCAGCACCAGCTGTGCTCAGAGAAGCAGCTGCAACAGGTCATGGTGCTCCTACATCTCCACTTGACCCCAGATTTACCAGACCTCATCCTAAAGCTGTGCTGGCCATCAGCTTCTCCTGGCGATGAGCTTAAATCCCACCTGCTCCCACTGAACTGCCCCAGCCTCGCTAGGCATGAGGGTCTGCTCTGGGGAGAGCACCAGCCAAGCTGCAGCAGGACTGACGGGCATGACCCATGTGCTCACACCGTCACTGCTGGTCATCGTCCCACAGGACACCAGAGGCTGCAGAGCTGTGTGTCCCCAGAAGCACGCATTCCCCTCTGCAGGTCACTAGCACTGAAGAATGGCACACGCTGCTGGAACACCTCAGGCTTCCTGAGGTCCTGACCCAGAGTTACCACACCTCCTGCACGGAGTCATCCCTGCGGCCGTGATCACCGCGGGGCCAAGGGGAGGAGACTCCAGCAGGAACTGCCCCAAGGATCTGATGGTGCTCCTTGGGGGAGGAGAGGAAGGACCACTGTGCCATCTCCACTGATAGGGAAGAGGATGCCCAGGCGTACCAGGCATAGGGTGCCAAGGTGGCACTGTGGTTAGTGAGAGAACACTGATGGAGGATAAACACCAACGTTTCAGCAGCTTCCCTCCACAGCCCAGGGCTACAGAGCTCCCTCCAGCACTCCTACCAGCTTCTCAGCTGGCCTGCCCCCCAAAACAGACAGACACTCCTCTCTGCAGGTGAGTGAGCTGCACCTTGGGAGGGGGTTTGGCCAGCTGAGCTCATGCCATGGAGAGCTCTGCTGCTGCCAGGCTGTGGGAGTGAAGTCTCACGGCAGCCAAGACCCGCAGCTTGGGTAGACATGAAACTCCTCTGCCCACAGGACAGCCCAAAATTGATCAAGACCATTCCTTTTCCTGACTGTAACCTCACTAGGTTTGGGCCCCGATCTTCCCTGCCCACTGCCCCCAGTCCCAGGAGCAGAGGGATTCTGGGGCACGTGGCATCAGGTGTCACATCAGCCATTCTGCAGCAGCCTGGTGGCATCTTCGCTATGGTTGTCAGCCAAAGGCAGGGAGGAGCTGCCCGCTGTGGGTGCAGCACTCCATGTGCTGGTTCAGGTGTGGGATGAGCTTATGTCAGGGCTGGAGCAGATTCAGACAAGCCCTGAAGGGCTGGATGTGCTGTTTGCATCAAGTCCTAGCCACAGGACAGTGTGCTGGAAGGATCCTGGAGAAGGCCTTTTGCTGTCCTTGCCTCAGTGTTCCCTTTCCCAAAAAGCCTGCAGCAGGGCCGGGGTGGGCTCTGCCCTGGGACTGAGGGGTACCTGGGGGCTCTGGGCCTTTCCCACCCTGCAGGACACATGCCCAGCTCTGGGTGCCCGGGCTGGCCCGGTGGGGAGGCACTGCCGCCTGCACCCCGAGGTGCCGTGTTTTCCTTCCAAACAAGCCGTAGGCATTCACCTCCATAAATAAATAGAGATCAGTCCCAGGAGCACGGCACGACAAAGAGGCCACTGTTCGCAGCCTGCAGCACTGTCAGGGCTGGCTCAGCAGGCCTTCTGCAGAGTCAGGGCAGGGCTGCTCTCCAGGCAACGGGAGAGGCACCGGCCTGGGGACAGCCCTGGGGTTCTCGTGGTGCTGGGGTGGAGCAGCTCCTGTGGTGAGAGGAGGTGGGGAATTTCCAGGGCAGCTGAGCCGAGCCCAGCCCTCGGAAAATCCATGACACGGGGAGCCACGGTGCCAGCCCAAGGTCAGCGGTGCCCCCAGCAAGGTGGGGCTGGGGACAGCCCTGCAGACCCCATGCCATGTGTGGCAACACAGGCAATGCCTCTGGGGCTGTGGGGCCATGTGAACTGCCCTGAGCAACGTTCAGAGGGTCCTAGGCCCTTCCCGTGACACGGGGAGCCACAGTGCCAGCCCAAGGTTGGGCAGCGGGTCAGAGTCCCAGGAGCACGAGGACTCACTCCCAGCAAGGTGGGGCTGGGGACAGGCCTGCAGACCCCATGGTGTGTGTGACAGCACCTGGCAATGCCTCTGGGACATGAGCTGCCCTGGTACCAGGCAGACAGGAGCAAAGTTCAGAGGGTCCCAAGCCCTTCCAGTGACACACAGGGAGCCACAGTGCCAGCCCAAGGTCAGCGGTGCCCCCAGCAAGGTGGGGCTGGGGACAGCCCTGCAGACCCCATGGTGTGTGTGACAGCACCTGGCAATGCCTCTGGAGCTGTGGGCCCCATATGAACTGCCCTGGTACCAGGCAGACAGAAGCAAAGTTCAGAGTGTGAAAAACGAGGTTTACTTTCTTGATAAAATTTAAAAAGTTTAATAAAAAGACAGTAGGAGACAGAAATAAAGCAAAGGGTTAAAAACGGCTGGCTGCTTGACTTTTAGCTAAGAGTACACTGTTATTTTTGGAGATACTCTTTAAATACTTTTTCTGTTACATTAGCTTGTTGCATATTCACAGACTCTTATGTGTATTTATATTTTTCTATAAACTAGTTTACATATTCTAGGGACTATTTTGTATGGTTTTTCTCTGGGTCTGTTTTTTTAGAGTATGTGTATTTTTTAGCTGTGGTTTTGGTTTGTTTTCTTTATCACTTCTAGTTTGGGGTTTGGTTTATATTTTTTCTGATGGTAGATGCTGATAGTTCATGTATCAGTAGTAGGGTCTTTATTACACGTTCACTGGATGTTATTTCGACTGAATAGTTCACTTACAATTATATTAGCTACTACTACTACTACTACTATGTCTAAGTTTTTTTTAATAGTAGAAATAAAAGCAAAGTTATTTTAACAGTATACATATAGTATTTATTTTAATATTTGCAAAAAGCCAACAATATAATATGTATTTATAACAAGAAGGTCCTACAGCCCTTCACTTCTCTGACAGCTCTTCCTCTCTCTGGGAAGTGGGGGCAAGTGCTGCCTTCATCCCCGTGGATGTCTCAGTCCTGCATTAAAAGGAATAAGAGCTCTGCCACACTTGCTGAGCCCCTCCTCTGCTGTCCAGGGCCAGCACAGCTTTGTCAGAGGGCAGAGGCAGCTGTGAGAGTGGGACCAGGGCTGCAGGCTGGGGGAAAGGAGGGATTTCAAAATGGGCCTTGCTTTGGGGTCTCCACTGGCACTTTCAGTGTCGTGTTTTATTTCTGTGGGCAACGGGTTTGAAGGCAAATTAGTTTGAGGACCAGCACATGTCTGAAAAGAGACAGAGCTCCCCAGAGCCTGCAGCCCCATGGGGTTCCACCCCTGGGCCACAGAGCCCCCCCTGCACCCTAAATGCCATCTGCAGCTGAGAGAACCAGCCGAGGTGCTGGAGAAGCAGAGCTGTGTCAAGGCTTCCACATCCCTCTTCTGGGAAACCACCAGTTCAGGTGATGAGGTGTCCCCAGGTCTCCCCGGGCTGTGCCCTGGTGTCCCTGCCTGCAGGGTGTCTGGGATGGAAGGTGGAGCAGCAGCCAGTGGGATCCCCAGCCATGGCAGGACTGCAGGGAGAGCAGGGAGGGCAGAGGCAGGAGCACCAGAACATCCAGCCCTGGCTTCAGCCACTGCACCAAGGAACAGGTAAATGGTGTTGGGCTCACCATGGCTAAACTGAGCTAAAATCCTGGCCACCCTCAGCAGCCCTGGGACACCCAGCACGACTGCAAGATTCCCAGCTGCTCTGGAGATCTGGATGGGTGCCAGGATCGTCCCTGGCTTCCCGCATCTCCACTGGGAGTCCAGCCAGCTGGTCAGGAACTGCAGATCCCTGTGCTCAGTGCTGGGGGAGGTGTGTAGGAGTGCAGCTCCAGCTGTTACAGACCCACCAGGCACTTGGCCGGGGGAATCCTCAGTCTCTGCTCTCGGTTTTGTGTGAGCTGGTGCTGTGCTTTGTTTGTCCCAGGGCTAAGAGTTTCCCTGTGTCCTTCCGTCCGCTCCCTGCGTGTGCCCCGCCGCGTGTCCGCTCTCCCGGGGTGACCTGCACGAGGGGGCACGGCTCAGCCTGGGCGCTGGCACTGCCCACACTTGCCCTTTCTGCTGCTCATGACCCCAGGAGTGTTTGCAGGGTGAATGTCAGGGTGGTGCCGCGCCCCGTCTGACATGGCATTCACGGAGCTCCATGCGCGGGGGCCCTGCCCACACGTACACACCTCCCACAAGGCAAACACCACCCGGTTACTCCACTCCGGGGGGGCCTGCAAGGTCCCTCCACCCACTGGTTCACGGAGGGACCCAGGGACCCGCTCTGGCGCTGGGTGCAGCAGGCATCGTGCAGCTCAGCTGTGCCTGGCCGTGCCCCAGGTTTGCAGGTCTCCCAAACCCTCTCTCTTCTGCACTGCTGACGTGCCCCCTGCACTGGGCTGGTGCCTGGAAGCTCCCTGTATGGGGTCATCCCTCCTCAGGGCATCCTTCTGCCTCCATACAGGCCAGGTGCCCTCAGCTCTGCTCTTCCCTCTGTTCCCAGATCCTGGGGTATGGCTGCAGCCCAGCCCGATGGCCCCCAACAAGCCATCAGGAGTGGGGGACAGCTCTTCTGGCCACACACAAAGGTCATAGAAAGAGAAGTGACTGGACAACAGCGTCTCTTGTCATACTTCAACATGAAAATAGAAAATTTCTAACCATGGTCAGGGCAGAGAGGAGCTGCAACCATTTCCCAGGCCAGTGTCTGGAGCAGGGACCAGATGGGCTGTTGGGGCAATGCTTGACCTGTCCACAAGAAGGGGGACTCTTGTAGTCCCCCAGCCCTTGGGAGCAGAGGTCCCTGCTGGCTCTTGCCCTGGGCTAGGAGTGGACCCCCACCAGTCCCTTGCCAGTGTCCAGCTGTGTGCCAGTGACAGGGGTGACTCTGGGACAGCATGGGCTTGGCAGGTCTGGGAGCATCCTCACCTCTCACGGTGCTTCCTCAGCACCTCCTCTGTTTTCTGGAGACCTTGGCAGCAGCCAAACCTTTGTACAGACCATATGTGGCACCAAGTTTCCAGCCCTAAGCTCTTCAAGACAGCCCTGTGTCAGCAGCCATGACCTCCTCCAAGACCCCAACCTTCAGCCCAAGGGGTAGAGCAGGGAGGGACATGGATGGGGAAAAGATGGGGGCAAGGACGGTGAGAGTGTGTGTGTGTGCAGGGCGGGGATGTGTGTGAGAAGAGGGTCTGCATGGGTGTGGGGGTGAAGGGGGCACAGCACTACAGCCTCCCCAAAGCCATGGGGGATGGGCTCAGGGGCTCTGGCTGTGGCATCTGCCAGCAGGAAAAGCAGTGCTTGGAGCACAAGAGAAGGAACAGTATTCTGTGAAGCATCACCGGGTCTCCCAGGTGCCCAGAGGGTCCAGAGCCCTGGGATGGCAGAGCAGAAGGGCTGCTTGGCCCTGTCCCTGTGCCTTGCAGGCTCGTGGCCCCTCCAGAAGGAGTTTGCTTGGTTTGATGGGCAGGTGGCAAAGAAGAGCCTGGGGAGGGCAGGGTGCTCCAGGGCTGTGGAATTGTTCTGGTCCATCTGGGCATATTGAAGCTGCTGGTTCTCAGGCTGGGAATGTGACAGTGGGGCACACACTGGCTGTCGAGGAGCCCCAGGCATGGAAGGAGGCTGTCATGCTGCAAAACCCATCGCAGGGGCTGCCTGTCGATGCCATGCAGGTCAGGGCCCTGGCCTGACCCAGATATGACCTCTCCTGCTCCCAACCCACCTGTTCCGGCTTTGATGATAATTATGCCCTGCAGACTGTTCAGTCTCTGTGCCACACCCTGTAGGCGGGGGCAAAGTCTGCCGCTCCCTCCGTTCGTGCCCTGTGGCTGTGCCGCAGTGCCTGGCGCTGGTCCCTCCTGAGCCCCCCCTTTCCTGCAGCTCCTGTGGAAAGGGAAGGGGGCTGCACCCTGCCTGCCGGCCCAGCCCTCCTACCCCAACCCCTGCCCTCTCCCTGTTCGTGCCCTGCACCCTGCAGACCTTGAATAACCTGTTCCCCCTCCTCTTGCCTCATGACAAAGCACCTGGCATGCAGTGCGGAGGGCAACCACAGCGGGATGAGCTCATCGCCACCCCGGGGGCAGTGTGGGACAGTCACAGGGTCATCGGAGCTGCAGCCGATGGCCCTTTCCCCATCCAGCTTTCCCCGTGGCACACCCCACGTTAGGTACCTGTTTCCTCAGGATAAATGGGATTTGTTCACTCTTTGGGGACAAGAGGGGGAACCAAGCTAAAGACTGCTGTAGGCTCTGCACCGAGATTCCCAACATGCTGTTGTAGACCCAAGAGGAAGAACTGGTCTCTCCCGAACCCTGTGCACCAGGAGTTCTGTGCAGTGCCAAGTCACCCCTTGCTGTGCTGCACCCCCAGCCCTCCTCACCTCCCTCGGCTGGCAGAAATTTGCTTTGAACCCTGGCCAGCGTGTCTGCCTCGTGGAGACCTGACTGCTGCTTTCATCCCAGGGAGCTCCGTCAGCCTATCCCCGGGTTCTGGGACCCACAGACCCAGGGGCACTCGGTGGCTTTTGCCTGGGCTAGCTCAGGTAGATGCCATTCACTTGAGCTGGTGGCTGTGACCCGCTTGGCTGGCTTGCCAGGGCCCACTACCTCTGCATCTGGGCAGCTGCATGGCACTCTCACCCTGCCTGGAGGAGAGAGGCACAGCCCAGAGCTCAGCTTGGTTTGTCAGGGGGTTGAGATGTCTGCAGTGCCTTTGCAGGACCCCAAGCTGTTTGGCTTGTTTGGAAGTGGCCGGGCAGGATGCTGCCGGTTGTCACTTGGGGCTGGAGTGGCCTGGCCAGATCTAGGAGGGTGTTTGTGACTCCCAGTTAATGCTGAGGTGCTGGGAATGCTGGAGGTCTCTGACCCCAGGTGAGCTTGTCCCTGCAGCTCTGAGGCCATCAGTCTGTGGGGACTGAAACTAGGAAAATACACAGCATGGGGTCACACAGCCCAGCTGTGCCCAAACGGGCCCTCAGAGGGGACACACCTGGCAGGATGGGTGCCAGAGCAGGCAGGTGCTGGCTAGCTGGTGAGACCCTGTCTTTGCCATCTGATAAAATGACAGGGATGGGCAAGAGTCCCTCCATGGTCTGCTTGCACCTTCACCAGGCAAGGCTGGGGGTCAGCTCCTGACACCTGGGGGTTCTGCTGCCACAAAACAGGGAGCACTTACCCTCTATCAGCTGGTGCCCTTCCCTGTTCCCAGCTGGGCTGGATCAGGGCATGACACACCACTGTGATTCCTTGGTCCCATCAGCACCCCTCAGGGATTTCTGCCCATCCCAAAGCCCTTCTCAATCCTGGGAGCTGCGAGCAAAGGGACAGGCTGGGGTGTGTATGGCTGGCTGAGGGCGAGGGGACACCCTGGTGCTGGCTCCCTCCTGAGCCCCCCTTTCCTGGAGCTGGAAAAGGGAGGGGGCTGCACCCTGCCTGCCGGCCCAGCTCTCCTCTGGGTGATGGAGGTGGGACATGGGTGTGGCTTGGGCCACCACCATGTGGGGTGCAGCCTGCCTGAGGGAGGGCGTATGCCCGTGGGTGAGGAGTGGTGTGGGGATTGTGTGAGTAACCCTGTGTGTGAGTGCTGGCACACCTGAGCAGTGCAGTGTGCACCTCTGTGTGTGCCTGTGTGCACACCTGCTGCTCCTGTGTGCGTGCAGTGCAGTGTGTGGCTGGCTGTCACTGTCTGTAAGCCTCACGTTCTGCCTGCATCACTTGGGCCTCTGTGTTTGGGAATGTTTCCAGTGTCACACACTCTGGATGTGCCCGTCACTGTGTGTCTGCAGTGTCTGAGTCCCTGGGACTCCCTGTGTGTGTGTGGTACTAGGATATGGTGCAGGATCACAGAGTCACAGAGGCACACAATCGTGGGAATGCCTGACTTGGAAGGGGCCTTGAGGGTCATCCTGTTCCACCCCTCTGCCATGGGCAGGGACATCTTCCACTTGAGCTTCCAACCCCATCCAGCCTGGACTTGGATGCTTCCAGGGATGGGGCAGCCACAGCTTCTCTGGTCAACCTGTGCTGGGGCCTCCCCACCTTCACAGGGAAGAATTTCTTCCTGACATCTAATCTAATTCTCTAATTTTTCAGTTTAAAACTCTTCCCCCTTGTCCTGTCACTACCTTCCTGTGTAAAAATTGCTCTCTTTTTAATAAGCCTCTTTTAGGCACTGGAAGAGGCAGCTTTCTCTTTTCCAGTATGAACAACCCCGATTCCCTTTCTCAGGATATCCTCACCCAGCAGTGCATCACCTCCTGGTTTCCCTCTGTGGTGGGGCAGAGCTGTCCCTGCGTGGTGGCCCTGGGGCTGGGGGCAGCACTCCTCCTGCCCCTGGTGCAGGTGGCTCCTGGCAGAGCCGGCAGGCTGGGACAGGCAGCGGGTGCCAGCCACTGCCCCCACCCTTGCTCTACCTGTCAGACAGGTGGAGCTGGCCACCTGCCACCGCCTGCCACCGTCACTGCTGGGAAGGGAGGATGCGGGAGGGATGGGTCTGCACAAAGGCTGGGGACCTGCCCACGGGTAAAGTGACCCTTGGGACCTGCTCCCTGGGATGGCTTGGGAAGGGCTCCCAGTACCAGAGGCCCTAGGAAGCCTCAGGGCTTCCCTGCAAGTGCCCAGGGAGAGGGGGCAGACAATCAGCTCCTCCATGTGCCTATCTCCTCTCCTGCTGTGCTCAAAGAACCCCTGGCACACGCCAGGGCACCCTCTCTCCTAGTCCTGTTGTTGGAGAAGGGTTTCCTGCACATGGATTCCACCAGCCTGTTGGGGTGTAGGAGGTGAAGGGCTTCTCCTGGGGTAAAACCCAAGGGACTCAGTGTCCATCTGCCCCTCTGGATCCTACACAGAACACCCTGGCTCCTGCCAGAAGCAGACCTGGGGCCAGACACTTTCTGTGCATCCTGCTGGACCTGCTGCCTGCCCTGGCCTCGCTCCTGACAGGGACAGCACCTCAGCTGCCACCAGCTGGAGCCCAGTGTCAGACAGAGCCAGGTCTTGCTGTGCTCAGCTGGGTACACTGGGAAGGTACAAGGAAGAAACTGGGCTGGGCACCTCTACACCTGTGCAGACCTCCCAGTGGCACAAGCCACACTGGTCAGAAAGAGCCAAGGCTCTCATCCACCTGGTGCTGGAATAATGCAGATTCCATGGGGAAAACACAACTGTCTCATCCCTCAGGACCTGGCCCCAAAGTCCCTGCTTTTTGCAGCAGCACTGTGGCCCAAGAACTGGGCTTCCTCTCGGTTCACCCCGCTGGGCACCCCCCAGCATGCCTTATGTAATGGCACTGGTGTTTGTGGCTCCCACAGAGAGTGCTCTGAAACTCGTTTTAGAAAGGCCTGGAGCGATGAGATCTTGTCAGACCCACCCTTTGCCCAAGAGCAGGCTCAGGCCTGGGCTTGCTCACCTGCAGTCCTGAAGGCAAAGGCTGGAGGAGCGCCAGCTCTCCAGGGAGCCTGAGGATCACACAGGAGCTGCCACCTGGCAGCCCCACAATGGCAGCCCCTCGGTCACCTGGATGTGCCCCAGCTGAGGCTGGCACCCATGGCCTGGCCACTGTGGCCACGGTCACCTTGCCCTGGGGTGTGTTTTGGCAGCAGAGACCCCACTACCAGGAGGTGGTGAGGAAAGCCCAGGCAGGGGGCTCTGCCCCCAGCCAGATCAATGTGAGGTGGTATCTCCCAAGGTTTTGTGTTGGGATGACCAGGACTGGATCCTCGGCTTTTCATCTCCCTGGCTCACATGGAGGGGCTCTGAGAGCTCAGCCCCAAGCACACCTTTGCCCTGGGGCTCTGGCAGAGAGCGGGGCTGACGCAAGAGCCACGCAAACCTGTCCTGTGCTCGGCTCGGCGGGTGTGCCCGCAGCTCTCAGGGCACTGCCAGCCCTGTCCTGCCCCACGGGCACACTGGGCAGATGGAAACTTCTGCTGTTTGTGGATGCTGACAGCAAAGGCTAAAGGAATATGGAATTGTTCAGCCTGGACAAGAGAAGACTCCAGGGAGACCTTAGAGTCCCTTCCAGTGCCTAAAGAGGATCCAAGAGAGCTGGAGAGGAGCTTTGGACAAAGGCCTGAAGTGCCAGCACAAGGATAATGGCATCCCACTGCCAGAGAGCAGGGTTAGATGGGATATTGGGAAGGAATTCTTCACTGTGAGGGTGGACAGGCCCTGGCACAGGGTGCCCAGAGCAGCTGTGGCTGCCCCTGGATCCCTGGAAATGTTCAATGCCAAGTTGGATGGGGCTTGGAGCACCCTGAGATAGTGGAAGGTGTCCCTGCCATGGCAGGGGGTGGAACAAGATGGAAGTTGGAAGTTCCTTTCCAACCCAATGGTTCTGTGATTCAGGGTCAAGCAGGCAGGGAAATAGAGCAAACACCACAGCACAACAAGTGCATGGCACAGCAGGCTGGGTATTTTATTATACCTGTCCCCTATCTCCACTCAGTGACCCTTGGAATCCTGCCAGGAAGACACACAGGAGGGTTGTTGTGATGCTCCTGTCCAGGGCCATGGTGGTGCTGACCTCCCTGGCCTGCCACAGGCTGACACACTGACTCTGTGGTTGTTCCCATTTCCTCCCTGCATGCCCTTGTGACATCTCTGGCCATCCTTGGTGACACACCCAGTGCTGCAGGTCAGGAACCCCCGAATCCTTTGTGGAGCACCCAGAGAGACATTTCCCTTTCCACTCAGGCTCAATGGCCACAGTGAAATGCTCAGCAAGGGGTTCCCCGTGTCTGTCTTCATTAGGCATCCCTGCAATGCAGCAGGGTGGTAGCTCCTATATTCCAGTTCTCACTGCTCCCTTGCATTTCCTCTCAGGCATTTCAGACACCACTGCTCCTTGTCTTCCTTCATCCCCCCAGCTCAGCTTTTCACTCTCCTTCCTCTCTGACGGCGTGTGCTGTGCTGGGATCTGCAGCAGGGGAAGGTGTGCAGCTGGACAGCCCCTGTCACACCTGGAGCAGGGCAGGTGGGGCCAGGTGCAGGCCCTGCCACACTGGCTTTCAACAGCCTGGCTTTTGAAGAGTAACTCTTGCTACTTAGTGCCTTGCTGAACTGGGGCCAGAATGTACCCAAAATGGTTCAGGGAGCTCAGACACCTTCATTTACCATGTGTATTCTCAGTGAAACTCACAGATGAGCCTGTGGCCACGACTGGGTGGGAAGGTAGACAGCGAGTGGAGGAGATGGGGGCTCCTGGTGACCTCACTGTGAGATGAATCTGCACAAAAAATACCAGCTGGGAGCTGCAGCCTGTGAGCTCACACAGCTCTGTCCCCCTCACACAGCCACAGCATCTGCAGCTGCCCCTATCCCTGGTCCCCATCTCATCATCAACCCCAGGCCCCAGTCCCAGGCCTCTCCAGAACACAGGGCTTTGAGGACCACAGGTCGTGATGGCTTGGCAAAGGGCTTCTGGGCTTGTGTGCATGTGGCCTGCTCAGGAGGGAGCAGAGAGAAGAGCTCGTGGTGCCTGATTGCCTGTGGGAAGGTAGGAGCTCTCAGGAGGCACTGGGCAGTTGGACTGAAATGTCTGTGTGGTGGAAGCTGCAGCAGCCCTTGACAGCCTCTTTGGCATCTGCCAGCCCTTCAGCTGGTGCTTTCCCATTCCTGGAGCCCCAGCTTGTGCTCTCTGCCCAGCAACTCCACTTCAGGCTGGTGGAGTGCCAGGCTCTATATCATGTTTGGTGGATAACAAAGGGCAGGGCTGGCCAGGAAACAAGAATGCAATGAACATTTCTTTTAATTCCACAATGAAACGGCCTGAGATTCCTGGTGGCAATGAGGGAGAGAGAGGAATGGAGGAAGCTGGGAGACATCCACCCAAGAAGACCCTTTTGAGGATGCCAGAAACCAAGGGCTGCACATGTATCCCAACCTGGGCAGTCTGAGATCTGGTATTTTCTGTAGGAGGGGAAGCATCTGAGCAGGAACAGGAGCTGGGGAGGATGCAGAGATGCAGCTTTGTCAAACTTGTGTGAGAATAAATCTTTGGGCTGGAATCAGGTCATGCAATCAGAGTCCTAGAATGGTTTATGTTGGAAAGGATTTTAAAGAGCATCCAGTTCCACCCCCCTGCCATGGCCAGGGACACCTTCCACTAGACCAGGTGGCTCCAAGCCTCATCCAGCCTGGCCTTGGACACTTCCAGGGATGAGGCACCCACAACATTTTTGGGCAAACTGTTCATGAAGTCTGCCCCTGAGGAGCAGGGACCAGCCCCCGTGGTCGGCAGGAGCCGGAGTGCAAGCAGAGCTCTGGTCCCAGGGAAGCATCAAGCACAGCATGAGGCCGTGAGGGTGGGTGACATGGGGGACAGGACAGCTTCTGCTTTCCTCTCAGGCTGCAGAGAAGAATGGCTGGTGCTGAATCACCGAGTGGCAAACCAGGAGCCAACCACCTGGGAGCTTGGAGCCTCCAGTCCCATCCTGCATGCACAAGCAAAGGATGTCCTGGTGCAGCCCCCGGGAGCTCTGGCTGGAAGCAAGGCAAGGGTGGGATGCACAAGGTGAAATGCAGTGCTGAGCACAGGCAGAGGCATGTAGGGTGTCCAGGGTGGTCCCCTGCTTCCCCAGGGTGGTGCCCTCGTGCTCTGGGGGCGCTTGCCAATGTCACTGGCTACCTGCTGCCTCTGGTTCCAGGCAACTGCACCAGCTTCCCCATTCCTCCAGTGGGAACAGCCATTCTCTTGCTGAACAATCAACAGCCCAGGGTTGCCAGATGAGCTCCTGTCAGCAGGCAGCTGCCCTGGCCAAGGAGGCACCCCTGGCAGCTGCTGCTGGAAGTGGTTTTCAGTCAGGCAGGGGCAGGGGTGCTGGCAGCCCAGGTGAGTGCCCCCAGGTGACTGCTGCTGCCCCGGGGAGCAGGGATGGAGCTCAGGGAGCCTGCCCAGCCCTAGGCCTGCCAGCCCAGCCCTGACAGCAGGCTGGGTTGGAGCCTGCCACGGCAGCACCCTGCTGCGAGCCCCTGGCAGCGCCGTCCTGCCAGTTCCCGTGGGATGTGGGCCCCCTGGGCAGCAGCTCTGCCTCCACATCCAGTCGGAGCTGCAGCCCTCCCCTCTGCAATTCCACTTTCGGAAGTGCAGGTATGAAACAGCCCCATCCCTCACAGCACGGCCCCCAAACATTCACCTTCCTGCCCCCAGCACAGCCTCTAACACTCCATCCACGAGGCCCCTCAGCAGTGGTTCCACCTGCTGCACACCCTTCTCTCCCATGCTGTGCACCAGCTCCTCTCCACGGTCCCCAAAGTGTGCGTGGCTCCCACAGTGGCTTCCCTGCTCTGCCACCCTTGAGCTCTGCCCTAGCTGCAAAGGCAGAAGGGTAAGGAAGGGTGAAAGCCAGCAGGGACTGCAGGGAGCTTGAAGGGAACCAGAAAGATGGTCCCTGCCTCCCACGGGCTGTCCCCATCCCCACTGCATTCCCATCTACTCTGATCTGCTCAAGGATGGCCACAGTCTGGCTTGGCTGGAAAATCAGGTCATGTTGTTGTGCTCAGGGGCAGTTCATGGTCTGGCATGTGGGATATTGGACACCTTCTTGCTGGTGCAGATGAAACCTCTCCCCTCACCCAATTTCTCTGCTCCACTCAGCACATTTCAGCCACAGTAACCTGCTTTTGGCCACAGCTCGTAGGGAAGCAGTGGCCAGGGCAAACTGTTCTCTTCCCTAACTGGGACCAGAGCTGAGCAATGGCCCCTGTGTCCCTTTGAGAAGTCTTGAGGAAGACAAAACACACTGTAATGCTGAGGCTTGAAGGGTGCCCAAGGTATTTCCATGAGAACTGTGTGCCAGAAGCATGTTCAACTTGGGATCACCGGATGGGAAAAGTCTCCCAACAGAACCCAGGGTAAAAATATGAGGGAAGGCTGTCTTGGAGAAAAATCCTCTTTTTCTTCAGTTCTTGTCACGGCTTGCCACAGCCATAAAATTCAGGCACCTCCAAAGATAATAAAAAAATAAACAAATCATCTGTTTTTCCTGCTGCCTGCTGGGAGGCTCTGCTAGGGTGGCTCAGTATGGGCTTGGAGGTCGCTGTAGGGGTTACCCCGAGTGTGTGCTGGTTGTGCACCTGTGTTGGTGTATGTGGGTGCATTTCTCTTGCCTTGCTCTGTCTGCAGTCCTTCCTGGCTCTTTGTCCCACTGACCCAGACAGATTTCATGAGAGGCTGCAGGGTCTGGCCCCCTTGTCTGTGCCCACACACCCCTGCCTCTTCCTCCTCCTCCTCCTCTCTCACGAGGTACCCACACAGCTGGGGGACCTCAAAGGACGAGGGGGAATGGCTTCACACTGACAGAGGGTAGGGTTAGATTATATTTTAGGAGGGCATTCTTCCCTGTGAGGGTGCTGAGGCCCTGGCACAGGTTGCCCAGGGCAGCTGTGGCTGCCCCATCCCCGTAAGTGTCCAAGGCCAGGTTGGACAGGGCTTGGAGCAGCCTGGGATAGTGGGAGGTATCCCTGCCATGGCAGGGGGAGTGGATCATGGTAGCCTATACATTCCCTTCCAAGCCGTTTTCAGACTTGATGATCCAGACCCTGCCTCTGCCCCAAGCTCCTGCCCCCTGTGCCACCCACTCTGCAGTGGCAGTGGAGTGGCAGCAATGGGCACTGGGGACACCAGGGACACAGGAGGCGAGGCAGACAGGTTCCCTGCTGCTGTTGGAGCTGGTTAAACATTGTCCCGGGCCAGTTAGGTAACACAAACTGCAGCGGGAAAGAAATGAAACTGCTTGAGCAAACAAGGCGCGCTTGGCAGGGCACCAGCCTGCGTGACAAAGTGCTCCCCTCTCACTGCCAGCCTGCTGGGGTTATCTATTCACCGAGAATAAACACCTCGCCCACAACCTCTAACTCGAGGGACAGCAGCCAGGAGCACAGCCAGGAGCACAGCCAGCTCCTGTGAGACCCAGCCTGGGGCTGGGCTTGTCCTGCTCACAAACACGCTGGTGGCCACTGGCCTGGCCCCCTCCACGTGTGCCACTGGCCCTCCTGCCATCCCTCTGGCCTGCTCCCCGTGGGAGCTGCAGGAGGTCAGGGATGGACACACAGCACCCTCCACTCACCGAAGCCAGCAGCCAGCATCCAGGAAAACCTGTTCCCTGGGGAGGGTTATGCAAGGAGCCTGACGGAGGTCTGGCTGCAGCCCAGACCATGGACTGGCTCCAGGTTCACACCCAGGGACTGGGACCTCTTCTTGCACCACAGGGCAGCCCTGATCTCCTCATCCCAGTGTGGGTCTGGGAGCAATACAACCTCAGCCCAGCATACTGGAAGGCAAGGGAAAGAGATCTTCCATGTGAGATCAGGCATCCCAGGTGGATCAGCAGGGCAACTCCATATATAAACAGCAGCTGAACCCACAAAAAAGAAGATGGGTCTGGCCCATGGGCACCTCTGCCCCTGCAGAGCAGGTGGGTCATGCCCTTGATGTCACTGCAGCATCTCTGGGAGGATGCTCAAGCCACCAACCTCACACTCAAGCTGAGGCCAGGCAGACTGGGAGCAATTCCAGCTGCTTCAGCCAGCACAGCTCTCGGGGGACAGCCCAGGGGGTCATCTGAGACCTTGTTTTGAAGGGCTTCCTGCTGTCCTTTGCAATGTCCTACTCCTGCCAGTGCTGCTTGGGGGATGTGGAACTGCCAGGTCTCTGGCAGTAATGGAGGGCAGTAGGGGAATGTGGAGAGATAGGACAGGGAGGATGGCTTTAAATTAATAGAGGAGAGATTTAGATTAGATATTAGGAAAAAATTCTTCTCTATGGGTGTGGTGAGGCCCTGGCATAGATTGCCCAGAGAAGCTGTGGCTGCTCCATCCCTGGAAGTATTCAAGGCCAGGCTGGACAGGGTTTGGAGCAACCTGGGATAGTGGAAAGTGTCCCTGCTCACAGCAGGGGTGTGGAATGAGATGAGCTTTATGTCCCCTACCAACCCAAACTGTTCTAGGATTCTGTGATTCTATGATAATGGCTGGATCCCCCTGCCAAAAATGCATCTCAGGCTTTGCAAAGCACGTTTACTGTCTAGGCAGCACAACCTCCCCTCACCCTCCTGCTGCTGCTCTGGCTTCTTTCCTTAGGCCCTCCAGGCAGTGGCTGAAACCACTCAGAAGGATGTGGCAGAGCTTTTGCCCGGGCACCCCAGACCTTGTCCAGCTCCAAGCTCAGAGGACAGGTCCCAGGGCTTTTCTCTTTGGGTTGAGCAGGAACTGAGCAGTGCCCAGTGCCCTATGTGCACATTCAGCGGGTCCTGGGCACCAGCAGAAGGTCAGGGTGGCACCAAGATCCTCTGGTGCCCAGTTCAGAGAGACTCATTGTGAAATGCAGTGTGTGCCAGCCAGGAGCCACTGCTGCCTGCCACGTTCATGGTAGAAACACATCAGAGAGCCTGCTTGGCCTCCGACAGCCTGAATTCCTTCTTGCCACCCCAAGACAGATCCTGTGGGTTGGAGAGATCATCTCAGCACCCCTGAGACAGCCTCCCAGCTTCCTCACAGCTGGGCTGGATGGGGGAGGCAAGATGGCATTGGGCAAGAAGGGGAACATGATGTGTTTGGGCTGCTCACACTGCCAGGTCATTGCTGTCCCCCCTCCTCAGATGTAGCCCTTGTGCCACCCAGGCCCTGGAAGAGGCCAGAAAACAGCCAGGCTTGAAGATGAGCAAGCACTAATCATCCTGCAGTGCCTGTGCTGCTCCTTGGTATCCCTCCATGTCTTCCTGGCCAGGGAGAGGCTAAAGGTTCTCCCACAGGCTGTGACTGGATATTGATGTGGAGGGTGTTAGAGAGACCCCTCCCCACATCAGCCAGGGCTTTGCTTCCCATCGCCTGCAGCTGCTGGCCTCAGGCTGGGAGCCAGTGCTCCAGGAGAGAATTCCAGAGGGCTCTCAGAAGGGCCAGGGTTTGGGAGTGGGTGTGAGATGCCCCTCCATGGGTGGCTTTGAGCCAGTCTGGGACAAGCCCACCTCAGCCTGAGAAGACCCTGTGGCTCTGTGCCAGGATGACCAGGCAGGAGATGGTGGCAGACGAGGTTCATGCCATGGGACAGCCCAAGTAACACGAGCCTGGTCCCCACCACGTGTTTAAAAAAAACAAGAAAAGTTACAGATAGGTACAAAAACCCAACAAACCAACAATTTATTCATCTTATATTCCCACTTGAAAAGGAGAAAACCACATGCACCTGGTGGGTGCCTGGCTGGGTTGGCGTCCCCTTCCGTGGCTGGCACAGCACCAGTCTGTGCCCTGTGACATCACTTCAGTCCAGCTGAGCATCACCACCTGCCACCACACACCTGTGTGCCCCACAGCACACGCTCTCACACAGGAACATCTTACTCATGAAAAAATATATCTGTACATTCACTCTGTACTTTTTTTGGGTCTTACATAAATTAAAAGCTACTTTTGGGGAAAAGGCCTGTCTCCAGACACATTTCCAGGCTGGGCTAGAAATGCAGCATGGCCCTGCTGTCCCACGTCCTCTTCTCACTCACTGAGGGCTTTCTGGGGCCGGGTGAAGCTCCACAATGTTCCCATCTTCTCTCAGCAGGTGCCACACTGAGAAGCTGCTACACAAAGAGGGTCTCACCCAACTCACATGTGGTGAAGAGGACAGGGGGCACCTTTGGCACGGTGCAAGCAGTGAGAGAGAAGACCCCACAGCTGGGACAAGCTCTGTGCAGTCACAGGCGACACAGAAGTGCTGCTCCTCTGCCCAGGCAGGAGGTGGGTGATAGCAGGAGACCTGCTGGGCTCTCACAGTGGGGCTTGAAATTCTCTTCCCCGTTGCATCTGTTCAGGCTTTGAAACAGCCACAGTCCCCAGGCTCCAGCTGGAGGTACGGATCCAGCAAGGGCAGTCACAGTTTGCAATAACTACTGGAGCCAAAACACTGGCTCTGAACACCTCGGTGCTGGCAGTCACCTGCACCCACGAGCATGCCCATGTGAGGGTCGCAGTTCCACATGCTGCATGGGCCAGCAGCCTCCGGATACAGCTGCAGGCTCAAAGTTTCCTGTCAAGGAGCCCGGCTCAGGGCTGGCCCCGAGGGGCTTATCAGACCCTGGCTCATCCAGGACTCCTACAGCTCCTTGTTCCTGTTGAGCACCTCCTCTTCCTTCCAGCCACTGGAGTTCTTCCCAAACTTGTACACCAGCCGCCGTCCATCGACTCTCTCCAGGATCTCTCGTTTGTAGTAATATCTGTGGGACACAGGTGGGATCAGGGGGCACTCCAGGGCACTGAGGACGTGGAGGGGGGCTCAGGCTGAGCCCCAGAGGGGCTGGGCCAGCTGCGTGGGGCAGGTGCCCCCCAGGACAGGGTAGGGCACTTACCGCATGGCTCTGCTCAGCTTCTCATAGGTCATGCTGCTGTTTTTCTTCTTCTGGCCCCAGAGCTGAGCCACCGCTTCCGAGCGCAGGAACTTGAAGACCCCCTCCCGCCGGTCCTCCCACTTCATCAGCCCCTCGTTGAGCTCGGGGTGGATCAGGATGTCCCGGATGAACTCCCACAGGTGGGTACCTCTTGGGGCTGAAAGAGGAGATTGAGCTGTAAAGGAGGGAAGCTCCTGCAGGTCCTTGGACGTTTGGATCACCCTAAACCCCCCTGCCAAGGCCCTTCCTCCCATCATTCCCCATGAAGCCCAGGAGCCAAGAGGAGAGGCAGTGCAGGGCTGAAGGGTTCACGTACAGTGCTTGCTCTTCCGGTTCTCCAGGCACTCTCTGCTCTCCTTGCTGAGTTTTCGGGGCCGTCCCCGTTTCCGCTTGCCATGTTTGCTGTCCCCTTTTTTGCTGCCTGGAAAGTGCTCTGTGCACACAGAGAGGGGCACACGTCAGCCTGGGCAGCACGAGCTGGGCTGCAGCCCCCTCCCTGTCCTCCCAGGGACCAGAGGCACCCTCTTTTCAGGCCCAGGTACCAGAGAAATATCCCCTGAGAGCAAGGGGATGTCACCCCATTCCCTCCAGCCTCATCCCACCCTCATCCCTGGCACTATGCTCAGGGCAGAATGCTGCTCCTTCCCCAAACCCTACTGCTTCCTTGCGTTCCTGGTGTTCTCAGTGTCACCACCAGCTGGGATCAATCCCAAACACTGATTCCTGTGCTCAGGGTCCCTGGCTGCAGTCTTCACCTATCTGCCACCATCCACCCCTTCCCACAGGATCACCACTGCCCAGCTCTCCCAGCCCTGCCCACCCCCCTGCTCAATGGAGAGAAACAGAAGCAGAGCACTCAGGGAAACAGGCCTTTCCCTCCTTCTCAGTGTGAGGATGGGTGTTCAGGTGTTGTCCCTAAAATCATTGCCAAGTAGGAAGTGCAGGGCTGCCTGGGAGCCAGCCCTCCCTTCCCAGCTCCTGTCTGGAAGGAAACAACTCACCATCAGGGAAGAGCTTAGATTCTGCAGGGTCGAGGTCGAGGTCACTTCCACCGGAGTCCTGAGAGTTGGGGCTGTGGGACATCACAGGCCCTGAGAGGCAAAGGATCAGGGTTCAGACCACTGAGCATCTGGAGGTTTTTTCCCCTAGTTCCCACCCTTCCTCTGCCACCAGACTGCTGCAAGACCCAAGGCCATGCTTGTGAAAACACTGACCTGAGACATCAGAGCTGCCTGGGGACATGGCACCCGGCAAACAGGTGAAGTCTGTGAAAGGGTTTGTGGGCTTTAAGTCCTCCAGAGAGTCCTTGGCACAGGGATTTCCCAGCTCTGGAAGAGGCAGAGAAGGGAAGAAGGGGTTAGCCTTGCTGCCATCAGTATGTGATCCCTGGGGAGAAGGCTTGCCCAGGGCCTCTCTCTTACCCAACTGGCTGGAGCTCAGGAAGGTCTGGGAAGTCGCATCCTCCTTTTCCAGCAAATCAATGATCCAGTTCAGCTCATCAGAGGCTACAGGGGTGAAGGACTGGGATTAGCAATGCCTGTTCCATATGGAGGGGAATAGAGCATACTGGGAGCTGAGCCCGGCCATGCTTGGACCCTGCTCTGTGCCCCCACACCCTGCCACGCAGCCTCTGCAGTGCCCAGGAAGCACGAGGCTCCTGGGCTAGTGGAGGGCTCTCAAACTCAATCTTCAAGCTGCCCGGCCTGCAGATGGAGGAGATCTTGGTCACTCACTGATCTCGTGCAGGCGGTCGTAGAGCTCATCCCCCAAGGGCCCGAAGATGAGGCGCATCTGGTCCCTGCTGCAGTGGCACAGCGTGTGCCCGTCCATGTTGCAGCAGGAGAAGTCGATGGAGCTGGCGTCGTACTTGTTCTTCTCCACGTGGTAGCTGATCCACTCCAGCACCTGCACCTTGCTCCAGAAGTACGGCAGCTCACTGAACCACTCGGGCTTGTCTGCAAGGGATGGAGAGCAGGGCTCAGAGCAGGGTGGCTGTGCCAGCACCGTGTGCCTCGTGTGGGCTGCCGGTGGCCACTGGACACCTGGCGTGGCCTGCGGGACACAGCAGGCCCTGCACTTGAAGGGCTATGGGACTGAAGTGTCCTTAGTGCCCTGTCCTGCAGACCCCACACTTCCCCCCCGCTGGTTTTGGTGCCATTTGCCCTGTTTGTGCTGCGATCCACCCTGCTTTGCTGGTATGTTTCTCATGGCTCCCTGAGCACCATCACATGAGCCCCCATCACCAGGGCTGTACTTCCAAACTGCCCCTGGCTAGCCCTGGCAGCCTGTCCCCTATGCTGTGCTGTGGGATGAGGACAATGATTCCCCCATCTCCTGTATAAATCAGATGTGCTCCCAGCAGACACACCTTGTGCCACCCAGGGTGTCCTCCCACAGCCTTTTGGCCTTTCCCTGGGGAAACTGAGGCATGGTGGAAGCTGCTGACCTGTCCCAGTGGGACAAGGACCTTGCAGCGCTCTTCCCAGCCAGTGGCACTGCCTCACAACTGCCCCACGTGCCGGCTCCCCAGTGCCACCACTGCCACTCCCCTGGTCCTACCTGTGCTCTGTGCTGGGGGCTGGCTGGCAGGGAGGCTTAGCCCCAGGTTGCTGTCATCCCCAAGCTGTCCCAGCATGTCCAAGGTTTGCTGCACCTCGTCCGGCTGGTACATGGCGCTGATGTAGTTGGAGAAGATGTTGCTGATCTCACAAGATCCTGCCATGGAGCTCTGTGCCGAGAGATGACAGTGAGCCCCAACCCCGTGGAGGCAGAGGGACCCAGCCCCCAGCACCTGCAGCACCCCAGCCAGGCTGGGTGAGCTCAGGCTGTCTGTCTCTCCACCCATCGTCACCTCTGAGGTCACTTGTGCAGAAATACGCGCCCAGCACCTGCTGGCTGGGGCTGGGGCCTGACTCACCACCTCCCCAGGGGCCAGCAGAGAGGGAGGCTGAGCCGGAGCGAGCTGGGGACGTGGAGTCACCCTGCGTGTGAAGAGCCCTGTCCTCAGCAGCCTGGCCTCGCCCCGCTGCCAGCCAGCAAGAGGTGACAGCAAGAAGGTGGCTGGCAGAGAATGAGGTGACAGCAAGAAGGTGGCTGGCAGAGCATGGTGACGCTCAGCCCTTCCGTGGGCAGGGGTCGGGGCACTCGGGCACTCCTGAGCCCGTGGCCCAGCCGGCTGCCCCGCTGCCCCTGCCGTGCCAGCAGCAGCTCCGGTCCTCTCCACCGGTCGCAATCAGCACATCCCAATCCCTGCAGCCAGGAGGGGACCAAGCCCCTGCCCGGCCCCACAAAAAGCCAAATCGTGCTGTCCGTTTGCCCAGCCTGGGGGCCAGAGGGGAGGTGCTGGCCCTGAAGGGCCTGAGCAGCGCTGGGAGAGCAAACGTGGAGTGAGGAAAGGCCAAAGCGCATCCCCGCTGAGAGCCAAGGCACACGGGGAGCAGAGCAAAGCGGCTGTCCTGGGCTCGGGGCCGTCAACAGGCCTCGGCAAAAAAGCTTTGGTACCTTCTGTGGTGGCAACTCCAGGAGCGGCGGGTAATCCAGGGTAATCCAGGAGCAAGGGGATATGGAGCCCGGGCTGGCCACTAGCCACTGCTCATGGGCCCCGGGAGGCTGCTGGTGCCGATGGGCAAGCCCTGCCCGCGCCTCTGCTTTTATAGCTTGGGCGGCGTAACAATCTGGCAGCCCGAGGGGAATTCCAGCCCCAAACGTTCATGCTCCCAGATCCAGGTGATTTGCATAATATGAACCACCGGGTCCCAGCCCTGCGCTGCCTTGCCGGGAAATCTGGGCTGGCCAGTTTAATCATTGTCAGAGCCCGTGCCCCACCGGTGCCCAGAGTTTCACCCACACTGCCTGCACGGGCTGTTTTCTTGCCAGGCTCATGTTTGTTTGCTCACAGCAGCAGGTTCACTCAGCTCCTGCAGCCAGAGCCACCCATGGGGTCGGGGTGGGCTCTGGGGCCTGTAGATCCCTGCCTGGGGATTGCCTGGGGCAGCAGAGCCAGGACATTGCCCCAGGCTCACACCTGGCCAGGTGGGCAGCCCAGCAGGTGCACGTGTGGGTGCCCTGGCCGTGCCAGGAGCGCAGGCTTGGATGGCACAGGCACAGATTTCCCAAAGCAGGAAGAAGGTCTCAGTGACCAAGCAGGACAAATGCTGGGGACAGGGCATGTGCTGGGAGCAGGGCTCAGCTGGGGACAGGCGGTGTTTGTGGTGGTAGAGCAGAGACCAGGCAACTGCCTGAGAATTGCTGCTCTGTCTGTCAAAACAGGTCGATTTTTGCCTGGGAGAGATCTGGGAGAGGCTGCAGAGCTGTGACAGCCCATGGCCTGCCATGTCACACACGCCTGGCACTGGCAGGCATGCACCAGGGACATGTGCCAAGGGACAAGGCAGGGTTGTGGGATGCATTTTGGGAAGTACCTTTGGTGGCTCTTGCCTCTCTGGCCATGGGCAGGAGTTCCTGGGGCCCTTTTGAGGTATATTGCTGCTGGGTTTAGCCCTGGGCTGGCAAGGGAGCCCCAGGCCAGACCCAGCCAAAGCTGGGCACCCCTTGGCCTCGTTCTGGTTCTTTGCAGAGCCAGGCACATGCAGACTGAGGCAATGCTGGGCACCTGGGAGCAGAGCAGACCCTGGCATCACACAGGGTCCTTGTCACTTCAGGGTCCTTATCACTCCAAACCTGGCAGCAAACCATCTCCTGTGACACCGTGGTGACAGGCTGTTGCAAACATGGATACTCCAGCTCGGCACATGGACCAGCAAGGGCAGGGTGGCTCGTGTCCTGTCCCCCGTGTCACAGCCCCCAGCCCTGGGACAGGCAGGGCCAGTGCCAGCCAGGAGGCACCAGGTCCCAGCAGCTGCTCACCCACTCCAGCTTCATCCCTCCACAGCACAGTCATGAGTGCTGGGTGCTGCCAGGCCCTTGTGCTTCCTGGACACAGCAGCCCACAGGGACATCCCCATGCCGAGGAGCAGCCCTGTCTGTCACTGCCACAGGGCCACCAGGGAAAGCAGAGCCAGAGCCTGGCCATGCATCCAGCCAGGACCCAGCCCAGGGCTGCCCCGTGCCCACTGGGCTGCCAGCGTGTGTGGGTGGAAAGCTGCCCCTGGGGAAGGCTTTTCCACCCACCATGACACTGCAGGTGTCCCTGGAGCAGAGTGACGTGGAGGGACGTGCCAAAATTTATCGAGCCCCCGGGCCACCAGCCAAGGGGTGATGAGGTGGCCGTGTGGCATTTGGGAATCTCCTGCCCAAGCCATGGGCAGCCCACTCACCCACCCCAGCTCTGCCCGTGCCAGGGAATGCAGGGGCTGCCTGGCAGGGCTGTGTGGCACAGGCCACCCTGAGCACCCCCTGGCCAGGAGTCCCTTCCCTGCAGACCGACCTCAGCAGGGCACCACAGCCAGTCCGTGTGCCCAGGCAATGCCCCTGGGGCAGAGGGGCTCCCGGGGGTGACACCTCAGCCTCCCATGTGTGCCCTCCGTGTCCTCCTGTCACTCAGCCTGTCCCTTCCTTCCCTTGGCTTTGGGAGTCAGGAGGCATCTGAGCTCACCTCCCACCTGCTGCAGGTACCCTGCAGCTTCCCTGCCTGCAGGAATGCCCTTCCTGCCCCTTTGCCACTGGTGTGCCACAGCCTGGGCCCTGCAGTGGGCCCTGGAGAGATCACTGTGGGCAGCACTCTCCAAGATGCTGAAACACTGGGCTGGGAGCTCGGGAGGGCATAAGCCTCTCCTCAGGTGTCCCCACGGCCTCCCTAAAGCCATGGGGCACAGCAAGGTGCAGAATGGTGCCCGTGGCACCCTCCCCTACCCAGAAGCAGCCACAGCCCTGATGGGCTCAGAGCAATTCCTCCTCCAGCCTGAGGATGGGTGCCACTGGGCTGCCAGCATCTCATCACTGAGCTAGCAGCTCCCAGGGCTGTGTCCCTGCTGTCTCCTTGCTGCCAGCCCAGTGCACCTTTAGGCAAGTGGGGTGCGTGGCTCAGGTCGCTGCCAGCCAGGCTTGGCATCCTGCTGCAGCAAGAAAGAGGAGGCCACGAGTGTGACATGGTGACATGATGACTGGCAAGAAAAAGTGTCTGTGGTGGCTGAGTGGCTGAGGCACCAGGTGGGAGCAGGACTCTGCGATGTCACCTGCCCTGCCAGGGGGAGTTGGGCCCATGACACCCCAGGGCTGCCACTTGTCCTGGTGGCTCTTGGTGCGGAGGCTCACGCCAAGGTGACAGCCATGTCATAGCCTGAGGGTGACACAGGGCACGGTGCTGGGGGATGGGACATCTCCGGGCCCTGCCAGCCCCAGAGACACCTCAGAGCTGGCCTGGCACTGCTCGGGACCAGCACTGCAGGCATGTCTGAAACCCGGGCTGTGGCCCCAGGGTCTCGGGCAGGGGGTGCCCAGCAGGGCCAGGGCAGGGACCACGCCCGGGGACAGCGTGGGCACAGCCCGAGGCTGGCAGCTCCCACCTCGCTGCTCTCTCTGACCGGTTCCACAGTGCTGGCTGGCTGGAAAAGAGCAAAGGGAAGCTGCAGGAACTGAGCCTCGCCCTGAGGGGCTGCAGGTACAGGTCACTGTCCCTCTGCCCGCCCTGGAGGAGGCTGGCTGCCCAGCATCGGTCACCGCGGGGGCTCGGCAGGCACCACACGCTGACACCGTGTCACACATCCCCCACCGCAACATCCCGCACCGGCTGGGCCCTGCCGGCGCCACCTTCCAGCATCTCCCCCAAAATCTCCGACCAGCAAGAGCCTGCGCTCCACCCCCCCAACATCCCCCCATCCGCACGACCCTGCACTGCACCCCAGCATCTCCGCAGCTCCGGCAGGACCCCCGCCCCCAAGCACCTCCCACCACCCCGGCAGGAACCCGCTCCCCCGGCAGGACCCCGCACCCTGCCCCTGCCCCCGTGTCCC
>VWZV01003688.1:243724-293582 GCA_013397155.1 Irena cyanogastra
GGGGTTGGCACTGCCTGGTGGGAACCTTCCTCCTCCTCCTCCTCCTCCTCGCCAGGAGAGGGGCAGCCCCTCAGCCCCTTCTGCCACCTCAGCCCCTGAATCTTCCCCCACTGCGATCAGTTCTGCCCCGTGTGCCTGAGGACCTGCTGCTACGGGGGTCCAGGTCACCTCAGAATCATGGAAATGTTTGGAAAAGCCCTCTAAGATCATCGAGTTCAACTCTGCCCTAGCACTGCCATGTTCCCCACTAAACCATGTCCCCAGGTGCCACATCCACACATATTCTGAACACTTCCAGGGACGGTGACTCCACCAGTGCCCTGGGCAGCTGTGCCAAGGCCTGACCACCCTTCTGGTGCAGAAACTTCCCCCAGTCTGACCTGAACCTCCCCTGGAACAACTTGAGACTGTTTCTTCTTGTCTGATGTTTTCCCAGCCAACAGGATTATAGAATCACAGAATGGTTTGGAGTGGAAGGGACCTCTCAGGGCCACGTCTAATCCCCTGTCGTGGGGAGGGACACTTTCCACTCCATCGGCAGGGCCGGAAGGGATGCAGCCACAGTCCCCCCTCCCCATCCATCCCCCAGCCTGGGCCAGACTCATGGGAACAGGAGGGGATGGGAGGCTCCTGGCTGTGCCCTTTCCCTCCTCAAAGCCACCTCTGTGCTCTGCTCTGTCCCTTCATGTCAAGAACATTTTATTTGCAAAGACAAAAAGGCAAGAAACAAACGGCCATTGAAAAACGTCCAGCAGGAGACCACAATAACTTACACTATTTACAGGAACACGGCAAGGTAGAAAACACACACACCCCTCATGCTCTGACAAAGGCAGGCCGAGCTGCACAGCCCCCACAGACACAACAGCAGCCCTCAGAGCAGCTGGCCCCCGGGACAAGCTCCGAGTGTGAAAAGGCATCTGCTGTGTGCTCCTTGTGCGAAGGGAGGGATGGATGGAGCAGGTGACACAGTGCTGCAGTGCCCCAGCCTCGTGTGGGCTCACCCGGGGCTCCCAGGCCAGGAGAACAGGGCAGAGCTGTGCTGGCTGAGGGGACAAGCCCTGGGGCAGGAGGAAGGTGCAGGGCTGTACTTTTCTGGGAGCTGGGCTGTGCTGGCCTCTGTCCCAGTCACAGCTGGAGCACCTGGAGGGGCTGGGGGTCCTCGTCCCTTCCCAGAAGGGTGAGGGGGCTGAGGAGGACGTGCAGCCTGCAGGAGAGTGAAGCTCCAGGGAGCCTGTGAAAGCAAGCTGGAACCCTGCTGGGCTGGCAGGGATCGTACCTGGACTCTCCCAGTGTGGGGCAGGGGAAGGATGGGTGTGGGGCACTGGGAGAGCACCGAGGGCAGCAGGCACTGGGTTTGCAGCACCAAGGCAGGAGGCAGCCACTGAGACCCCAAAGCAGAGCTCAGACGTGGTGGGGAGGAACAACGCACCGGGGGGACAGGATGGGACCCCAGAGCTCCCATCCCTCACAGCTGCCAGCCCATCCTGTGACATCAGAGCTGCAGGTGACAGGGAGGGGACACTGCTCAGGAGGGCTCACAGTGGTTTGGGGATCCAGTGCTTTTAAGCTCCTGACTCTTGTCCACCCCCATTGTGCAAAGCTCAGCTCTGGGGCAGCCCTGCACCCCCACAGAGGCTGGAGCTGTGTGCTGGGGGTGAGGAGACCTCCAGAGCAAGAGTTAGGCCCTGGGGAAAAAAGCATAACCCAGCAGCTTGAGGAAGGGCTGCAGGCATGATCACACCTTGTTACAAATCAAGGTGCCCAAGGGCAAAGGAAAATGAGGTGCTTGGTACAAAGGCAGCTCCAAACTGTCCCTGCCCTGGAGGGGCTCTCAGAGGGGCTCTGAGGCCACCAGAGGGGACTTCAGGTGTGCAGCTGGGCCCCTCAGCTGTAGGGAGCAGGCAGCACAGTGCAAAGGGATGGAACACCTCACCCACTTGCAGAGCCTTCATCCCAGTCCCTCCTCCTCCTCTTGTCTCAGCCCATGGTCCCATGGAGCTCTGAAGGAACAGAGTCCAAGGGGCCACCCCTCCTGGACCCACCTGCACGTGGGACCTTGTGCTTTACTGTTTGGGAGGGGCTGCACCCCAAAGTGAGCCCGTGGCCAGAGCTCCCAGCCCAGCGTGCCAGGGCAGCCAGCTCTGGCCAGGGCAGCTGCCAGCCCAAGCTGGGGCTCCAGGGCTGCCCCTGTTTATGTTCAGTGCCTGGCACTGACTCTAGACACAGCTACGGTTTTTGGGAGTGAAAAATCAAACATCACACACCAGAATCAGCTTCTCACAGACCATCCCCAGCTCAAGCAGAGACTTTTACAGCACCAAGGCCCTGCTGCCCTGCAGCTGCTCAGGCTCTGGACAGCGTGGCCAGAACCAGCCCATTCCAGCAGTGTGCTTTGCACAGACATTTCAGTCGAGAACTTCATCACATCCACAGAGAGGATCTGTGAGAGCAGGGGAAGAAATATGGGCTGAGCTGAGCCTTTCAGAGCCCCCTTCCACAGGACCAGATGGGAGCCACATCCAGGCTGCCAACCCACAGATCCTCACCAGGAATCCCACTCGAAATGGGAGCAAAATCTCGGTGTTGGAGCTGCTCTGGGGATCCCACTGCAAGGGTGGGAGCTGGCAGGGCAGGGACCCCAGCCCTGCTGCCCTGCCCAGGAGGAGGCAGGGAGGGAACACAGGGGGTGGCTCAGACATGCAGCAGGGTGGGAGTGAGGCCACGTGTCCCCAGGATGAATTCAAGTGTCAAAACCATAACAATAACAATAATTAAGAGAAAAAAAATATTCTTACACTCCCCACCCCCTCCCCAATAGGAAACCCAATGACGACAGCACCCAGCTTGCACCGTGAGGTAGCTAAACCAGATCAACAGCCAGGAAATGCTCCTCTGCAGGAGTAACACCAACCCACACAGGTACTGAGACCTACACACACACATACACACACACAGAGCTATGGGATCCCAGTCACCCCTGGCCTGGTTCCAGCCAGGACAGAGTTAATTTTTGCAGTAGCCAGGAGGGGCCATGGCCAGAACCCAGAGGTTCTTTTAGACCATCTCACATCATTGCTGGGGCAGGGGGAAGGGAGTCTCTTGCAGGGAGAAGGGATCTGTTCCAGTCAGGGTAGCATACACTTGGGTGAGCATTTACATCTGATTTGCTCTCTTTTCTACACTTCTGTTATTAATATTGTTGCTGTTAAGTTTTCTTATCTCACTGCTGTTTCCAGTCAATTGTTCCTATCTCAACCTGTGAATTTTTTACCTTTTGTGCCTCCAGTTCTCCTCTCCATTCCACCACAGGGAAGGAAGGAGGTGGGGGTTGTGGCAACAGCCAGTTGCAGTGGGAACATTAAATTGGGGAATACCATTCCTAAACCACAACAGCTTTGTTTTGGCATCCAAGGTAGGGCTTGAATGGTTGAGATAACAACACATCTGCCCAGAGTGGCTTGGAAACAAATTTGATCTAAGCATTTTCTATATTAGGTGCTGAGCCACTGGTGACAACGTTGCTTGGTCTGCTCCTGTGGGTACCTAACCCTGTACATGTTTCTGCATGCTCCCATCACAGAGCTCTTTCTCAGAGCAGGGAGAGGGATCAGGATTGCCCTGTTAGCTTATGACATGACAACATCAAGGGCAGGGAGGGTGATTTGGGATGTGTCTGCCCTCACCTCGGGCACTCCCTTTGCAGCCCATTGATAACAACCATGACCAACCGTGGGGGGAACAGGGGAGGATGGCTTTCCCCAGACTTCCACCCACTTTTCCCCCCTGAGGCCTGTTAAAACAGCTTTTGAAGTTCTGAATTCCCTTTGGATGTTAAGGAAATCATATTTTTGCCAGGTCTCCTAATGCAGTCCACATAATCTTTGGAGTCAAGAAAGAGATTTCTAGGGAGGTTATTCAGAGATCTACCCTGATGGGGAATAGTCATGGCTGGCATGGAATGTGGGAGAAAATGGGCCACTTTTGGAAGAAATTCTCTGCTGCAATGGTTTGGAAGTGTCCCCCTGAACAAGTACAGGACACTGTAAAAGTGACAGAGCATTTTCCAGGAGAATGCTGTGGCAGTTCCAGCAGTGAGCCTCACTGCAGTGTGCAGGGCCCTGGTTAGCATTTATCAGACACTGCTTTTCACTAGGCAGCACCCTCAGGGGGAGGAGGAGGAAGGCAGAGTAACAGGCACCGTGGCCACTCAAACTGCAGCTGAGCCACAGGAACAGCCCGTGCTGGCAGCAGTCACCCCTACCCAGGAGAAATCCAAGACCAAATCAGTTTGCATAGACAGGGATAAAGAGGAAGCAGGGCCCTCACAACAGGAGGAATGGGCAGGGCTGGAGACAATCACCCAATCCCTATCCCCAGGTGAGCTGAGATGTGCAGAGATTTCAGCTGCCAGTGGGGCTGAGCCCCTGTGACCCAGCTGCTGCAATGCTGGGATACTGCAGCTGTGGAGGCAGATGGAAGTGAAGCCAAGCCCAACTCTGGGATACTGCAGCTGTGGAGGCAGATGGAAGTGAAGCCAAGCCCAGCTCTGGGATACTGCTGCTGTGGAGGAAGATGGAAGTGAAGCCAGGCCCCTGGGATCCCTGTCCTGTGATGTGGGCATTGACAAGGGGACTGGCAGCAGCACAGAAACTCTCAGCCTCTGGGGCAGCTCCTGTCAAGCTGAGGGAAAGGAATTCCCTCAAGGATGATAGAGCAGTGCCCCAGCAGTGAACAGCATGGAGAAGGTGCCCAGCACCTGAGGGGATTGGCTGTGCCAGAGGGAGTCCCCATGGATTCAGATAACCCTGCAGATGCAGGTGAGGTCCATGTACACAATCCATGTGGCAGGAGCTGTACAGAGCACAGCCTCACTGGCACTGATGTCAGCAGGACAAACAGGGTTAAAGGTGACTCCCCAACTCTGATGATGAAGATCATCCTTTTTCCTTCCTACCAACCTGTGTCTCAGCTGTGTAAAAAGACTGTCAGACTGTGGGCCAGCCCATGGACTGTGGACTGAGGAAATGTCCCATGTCAACCAGTACAGACCAGAGTCTCTGCTGGCCTCCCCTGGAGAAAGAGGAGACACACCACAAGGCAACCTATGGTTTTACCTGCATGACCACAGAGAGGACAAGAGGAAGTGGGAAGGAAAACCCACCTCTGCCCGAGAAGTATGGGTGTGTGAGTTGAGAGGAAAAACAAGAACTGGAGGAAACTCTTCAAGGATAAATGCCACCCCAGTTTCCAGTGGCATGTGCTCAGACAGAATAAAAGGGCCAATGTCACTTCTGATCCTCCTGAATGCACCTTCCCTCCACATCTGCAGGAAGTGAGTACCATGACAAGAACCAGAGAGGCCCTGCCTCCAGCCACGTGGGGAGAGAAGCAATGGGCTCTGTTGGGCTGTGTGGATGCAGGGCTGGCACAGCAGAGCCACAAGAGTGTAAGGCTGTACACACATTGTACCCTGACACTGTACACACATTGTACCCTGATGCCATTGAGGTACACAGGCAGGATCCATCTCTTCTCCTCAGAGGAGAGGTCTGCTCTGGTCAGTGAAACATGGCTGAGGGCAGGTCAGGGTGAGCATTCTGCATGTGAATCATTCTCTCTTTTGTATACTTCTGCTATTAATAGTGTTGCTGTTTTACTGTTTGTTTGTTATCTCACTGCTGTTTCCAGTAAATTGCTCTCGTCTCAACCTGTGACTTCATCTTTTGTGCCTCCAATTCCCCTCCCCACCCTGCTGGGGACAGGGATGGGGCTGTGAGTGGTGCACGGTTTTAGTGGGAGCACTCAATTGGAGAATTGAGTTCCTAAATCAGGACACTCCTCACTTCATACCCCCTGCCTCAGGACACCAATGCCCCAGCATCAGCTGCCTCCCTCCCAGGGCTGTGAGAGCCTTGAGGCCCCTCAGCACTGCTGGACACAGCAGCAAGAGAGGCTCAGCATCATCCAGGACTGGCCACTCAGCCCTGGAATACTACACAGGCAGGTATTGGTGGCAAAAGGCAAGGCAGGTGTGACCCTAGGTGCCCCCTTCACCCATGGCAGCAGGGAGCAGTGAAGGCTCCAGGGCAGGCACTGGAGATCTCAGAGTAGACAGAGATTCACACACGACACCAGGCTGGAGCCAAACACTCTACCAGAGACACCCCCACACACAGCCCCTCCAGCCAAGCAAAGGAAAACCCAGCTGAGGAATGAGTGCAGAAACCCTCTCCAAGACAGGCTTGGGGGGAGACACCTCCTCCAGACCCCCGTGGCTGTGTGCTGCTGGGTGCTGAGGTCTTTGTGCAGATTTGGCTGCACCCTCAGTTCCACAGGTCACACAGGATGGATGGGAGCCTCTCCTCAGTCCTGGCTGTGCAGGGCTCAGCCACATCCACAGGGGACCAGGGACTGTCCTGGGCAGGGTCTCACACACACACACACACACACACACACACAGGTACCATCTACCCTCCAGCAAGGCAAGCCAGCAGGATGGAACTTTCCCAAAAAAGGCAACCCCCCTACCCCACCAAATCAATAGAGATACTCCAGTCTTTCATGATGCAGAGGAATCCCCTCACTCCAGCCAGTCTGCTTAGAACAAGGGCTGCTGGCAGATGATCTGGGGCTGGTCAAGGTATCACGAGGTTGGAGAGAGCAGAGGGGAAATGGTCTGTGCTTTATGGGGCAGGTCCTGGAGCCCCTGGCCTCCAAGATCCCAGTTCAGTGCTGGTGGGATCACACGGAGAAATCCTTAAATTTGAGTTCAAGTGCTGCTTCTTCTGTGACAAAGGGGAAAGGAGGCAGGAACACCCATCCTGGGGTCTCCTCGGCCATTCCACAAGAACCCTGGGTGGCCCAGGGCAGGACAGAGCAGGGGATGGTCCAATGGGCCATAGGAGAGACGGAGGGAAGCTCCAGTGTGAGACCAGGGCCTTACCAGCCCCCCTTGAACAGGAGAGACAGAGGAAAGAGCCTGCAGAATGTGCGTCCTCAGGAAACGCTCCTGGGTGGAGCCCCCAGACCCTCAAGGAGATGAGATTGTGCGAGATCATCCACTGCAGGATTGTCCTTGGAGCACAGGGGGAACCAGGGAACTTGTGCAAGGTCAGTGTGTGCAACCCCTCCCCCTGTGCTCCTGCCACAGTGGACTCTGGCTCTCGGTGCCCTGCTGGCTCCTCTCCATCCTTGGATCCATGCAGCCCAGCAGGCCCAACCTAAGCAAGCTCCAGTCCAGGCAGAGGTCTGAGGGCAGAACCTAAGGGAAGGACAGACAGAGCCACAGCAGTGGGGTGACAAATCCAGCCTTGGCTTTCTTGCCCTGTAACTCCATTCTTGCTTCATTTCTCCATCTCAAGGGAGAAACTTGCTGCAGGAACTCAGCACAAACCCCTTCTGGGGGTCATGATGTCCAGAGCAGGGCTGAGCAAGCTCTCCCACTGCAGAGCATGCTGGGCATGTGGAGAAGAGCCCAGAGCCATGGGGCAGTTGAGTTTACAACTGAGGTTTGGAGAATGTCAAAGGGAACTGCAGCAGCTCTGTCTGGAAGCTGCCCAGTGGAGATCATCCTGGGAGCTCAAGAGGTGCATCCCTCTAACCACTGGGGACACATCCACAGAGGACAGGGAAGGCTAGGAGTACCAGTATCCTTCTGTAGTCCCCACAGCAGAGGTGTCTCACAAGTAATGGCTCCAGAGCAGCACCCTCTGTGTTGTGGTCCTGGCCAGCAGACACCAAATGTCCTCGTGGAGTGGAGAAGGACTCCTGCAGGAACCAGCCCGGGAGCAGCACGGCACAGCAGAGCCACGTGAGCCCACAGGGGCAGGAGGAAGCTGGGTGTCCCTGAGGAGTCAGGGATCTCTGACCCCCAGAAGTCCTCACAGCAGGATGGGTGAGAGGAGAGATGAAACATTTCCTGTTCACTGGAGAACCTCGAGAAACCTCAGCAGGATGGTGGGTGGAGCTGCTGGTGCCCCAGAGCTGCTTCCTCACAGGAGCTGACAGTGCTCGAAGTACCAGATGCAGCATTGTCCACCCCATTGGGTCAGGCACAAGGAAATCCCTGTCCTGGGCTGAGCTCCTGTAGATGACTGAGTCCTGATGGCAGGGGAGGTACCCTGACCTTCACCCTGCCCCACGCCTTCCAGTCTTTCTGCAGTTCCTAGTTTGACCCCGCAGGCAACCTCCTCCCACTCCAGAGCTTCACTGTCAAGTCGCTGAGGAACAAAGGTGAGAGGGACAGCATGACCCAGGGGTCGGGGCAGGAGCCCCACAGACACTGCCCCACAGGGTCCCCGCAGCATGCAGCCCCCCAAACTTCCAGGCTCTTTTCCCTTGGCAGGAGGTTGTCTGGTGCACTTTGGGGAGAAGGAGAGCCCAGTGGGGCTCAGCCTCCAGCTCACCCCACTGGCAGCAGCTGGGGACAAAGGGAAAGGGTGACCTCCAGGGCTGACCCCACACCAGGACTCCTACCCGCCTTGAATGAGCTCCAGCTAGGTCCCAGCAGTGAAATCTAGGGAGCTGCTTTGCTCCTGGGGCATGGGCTGATTTGGGGGTGGCTGCTGACTCCCAACCCACTATCCATGCAAAGGCACGGGCAGGCCACGGCATCCCACAGAGTTGCCAAAGTAGATGTGGGCACTTGGCGAGGAAAAAAAAACCAAAAAGAAGTGACACCAAGGCCGGGCTATGACTGGGACAAGGGGGTGAGTCCATTCTAACAAAGACTTATCAAGTGGGGAAAAACGCAGAATAGTTTCATACCGTGAAGAAGCAGCTCAGACCAGAGAAAAGGGGAGGAGGGGAGGGGGGGAAGAGAGAGAGGAGCAAAAGCAACAGTGAGAGGGACAGAGGGAGGGAGAGATGGAGAGAAAAGGGAAGGAGAGACAGAAGAAGAGCATATGAGCAAGAGAGTCAAAGAGCAGGAGGGTCAAGGCAGACTAGTAGCACGGCCCTTTATGGCAAGGACGCGTCGTGGAAGGCAAGGGGTGAGCCCAGGCACGTAATTCCATAACTTTACCCGGCAGTCGCTGTGGCACAGATGGGAGGTGGGGAGAAGGAGAGGCAGAGAGAGACAGAGAAAAAGGAAGGGAGAAAAGGGACAGGGTCGAAAAGAGGATATCAGAGTCTTGCTGCTGAAGAGCTCCCCGAGAGCAGCAGACAATGCCCAGCCCCGAGGGAGAAGGGTCCCTGCGTGGGGAGTAACCCAGGGCATCACCAGAGCGTGGGCAGGGGATGGCCAGGGACAGCTCTTGGCACTGCAGTGGGCAGGCCCGGCCACAGGCAGGCTACGGTGGGCAAAAGGAGATGAAGGAGCTGAGGGACTCAGAAGCTGCAATCCCCTCCCCGCTCCCTGTTCACCCAGCACCCACCCAGGCCCAGGGGTGACGGCTCAAACCCAGGGTCTCTCCCTTCCCAGGGGCCATGGGGGCAGAAGGCCCGGGGCTCACCTGGAGGCAGTGAAGATGTGCTTGGAGTTGGTGCAGATGGCATTGATGGGGCTGTCATGCCCCTTGATCTCCCCGACTGGGGTGAAGGTGTCCACGTTCCAGACTTTGATGACGCCTCCTCGGCAGGCACTCAGCACCATGGGGCGGCCGGGGATGAAGGCCAGGGCACACACCCAGTCTTTGTGGGCATTGGGGATTTGCTGTAGGCACAGGCACAGAGCACAGTCATGGCCAACCTCATCTGCAGCACCACGGGCAGCCTCACGCACCCATCCTGGGTCCTCACTGCCTCAGGGAGCTCAGGTCCTCACTGACACCCCAGGACTGACTGGGACCCTGGAACTGGTGGTGCCCAGCTAGGAGCCATGGGTACGGGGTCAAAAGTCATGGCTTGGTTTCTGCCTTGGGCAGGAGACGACAACTCAGAATTCAGGGTGGAACACAAGCCCCCACACTGCAACAGATGTCTCAGCCTGTCTGAGGGAGAGCTGGCGATCCCAAGCACCCTGCTGGACAAAGTGGGGGCACAGCACACCCTCACCCACACATGGCCAAGGACTGAGAGTGCCCTCCCTGGTGAGCTCCTGCAGGACACTGGCACTAGGCTCCTGGACAGCCCCCTCAGACCCCAGCAGCAACCCCCCTCTTCCCTGTGTCACCACAGGACCTGTGCTCTGCTCCCCTGCAGACCTGGATAAGTTCCTGCTGCTCCAGATCCCACTTCTTTATGCCGTTGTCCCTGGAGCCGCTGAAAAGGAGATCGCCCTGGATGGCCAGGCACTCGATGCCATCGTAGTGAGGGGGCTCGAAGTTGTGAGTGGGGCCAATATTGCCCACCATGCCCTCCGAGATCTCAAACACCTGGGGAAGAGCAGTGGGTAACAGACCACAGATGGCACTGGGGACTCCCTCTCCTGGGGACTTTGGCCACCACTCTCTGTGTTCTAGGCTCAGGGCACCTAGAGTGATACTGGAAATGGGACTGAGCATTGGCTGCTGGGGGCTTTTTGGGGCTGAGGGTCCTGCCACAAGCAGAGGAGATTTGCCACCAGGGACAGCCCCACTCTGCTGCATTTTGCTCATGATGAGTCTTCACACTCCTCTGGAGCCAAGCTGACAGCTGAGTGGGATCCTGTCTCACTCACTATCTCACTACCCCTCCTTGCTTCCCTGGTGACAGCTCTAATTCAACCTGCTAAAACCTGAAAGGAAGGGACGGGCTCCTGCTGTGCTGGAACTGTGACTGAGCAGGCACAAGGCATCTTTATCAGGGGAGATTATTGAGCAGAACAGGGTGAACGGCTCATCTGGGTCAGCCCTCACATGCAAATCCTAGCCAGAGAGTCTAATGCAGGAGAAAATGCAACTTCTTCTCCAAAGGTGCATTGTGGACCAAGCAAAAGGCAAGATTTGGGAAGAGAAAACAAGTGAAAACCTCATATGCAGAGGTGAAGACAGAATCTGGGGTCAGCTTTCAGAAGGAGAGAACAGTCAGGGGTTGCCAACATCTGGGCTTCCCTACAGGGCTCGGAGTGCTGCTCCCCAAGGAGGAGATTACCTTGACGTAGTGATCTTTGGAGCCCGTGACCACCAGGTCGTGGTTGCTCGCCGTCTGGTTCACTGTGAGACACATCACTGGCCCGATGTGGCCACTCAGCTTTCCCACGGGCTGCAGCCTGAGAGCAAGGGCACAGGTCAGCCTCTCCTGCATGCTGGAGCTCATCCAAAGGGCCTTCACACACAGAGCCTCCCCCAGCCCTGGAGTGCCCCAGGTGGGGTTGTTCCCTTTGGGGGAGAGTGGGCAGGGAGACCCCATTCCCCGTGATTCCAGGGGAGGAAGGCAGGTGAGAGTGTGCCAACATCTGGCTGCACAGCCTGAGAGTGCCAACATCTGGCTGCAGAGCCCAGGCTGCAGCACAGGGTTTGCAGCCCAGTGCCCACTGGGTAGGGAGGAGGACAAGAGAAAACCAGGGCCCTGCTGCTCACCCCACTTGTCTTTTCCCTTCTGCTAAGCTCTGCCCAGTGCACAGACAAACCCCCAACCCCACGTAGCTCCGATGCTGCTCATCACCCCTTGGGTCCCATAGGAAAGAGTCCTGAAAGTACTTATTCCAGGCAGCTTCCATCATGAAAAAGGCTTTTGTTTTCCCCAGGGGGATCACTTCAGGCCGCTCTGAGCACCACAGGATGCTGCCCAGGCCAGCAGCCCTCACCTGCTGAGCTCCCAGACGCGGACGGCGTTGCCGGCGGCCGCGTAGAGCGCGGTGCCCGAGGGGTTGAGCGCGATCTGGTTGATCTGGTGCTCCCCCTGCACGCTGGTGACAGTGCGGCTGCTGGTCCCGGCACACGCGTCCCCAGAGATCACCTGGCCAGAAGACCTAAAGGCAGGAGAGGTCGAAGGGGGTGATGGCTTGTGAAGGCTGACCTAGAACAGAGACTAGATGGAGCTAAAGAATGAAGTAGGGATTTATTAGGAGGCCTCAAAGGATCCACCTTGGGCAGCACAAGAGCTCAGCAGTTTACACTTTGTTTGGGGCAAAGTAACCTTAGAGAAATATCACTACTATGGTAAAATTGTGCCTAAAGACAAAAAAGCTTTTATTCTCTATTGAAGCTTTTAAGATACTCAAGGCACTTAATATAAGTTTCTACTAAAAGCTAAAGTCTATATTTTCTAAATCTGTATTTTCATTTCACTTTGTAGCTTCATATATACCTCAGTTTCTCCAGGGGTTTCAGTTCAATCCTTGTGCTTACATCTCCCTCTGGGCCTGTGCCCTGAGGGGCTTGTATTCCAATACCAGCCAGGGCTACACCCCAGGTGAACCAAAATGGTCACAAAATGGATGACCGGTCACGGGGTCTCTCACTTTTGTAAGTTCTGGGCCATTAGCATATTGGAGTCAATTGTCCAATTACAGCTTTAGCCCATGAAGTCCCATCCTNTCAAAGGATCCACCTTGGGCAGCACAAGAGCTCAGCAGTTTACACTTTGTTTGGGGCAAAGTAACCTTAGAGAAATATCACTACTATGGTAAAATTGTGCCTAAAGACAAAAAAGCTTTTATTCTCTATTGAAGCTTTTAAGATACTCAAGGCACTTAATATAAGTTTCTACTAAAAGCTAAAGTCTATATTCTAAATCTGTATTTTCATTTCACTTTGTAGCTTTATATATATCTCAGCTTCTCCAGGGGTTTCAGTTCAATCCTTGTGCTTACATCTCCCTCTGGGCCTGTGCCCTGAGGGGCTTGTATTCCAATACCAGCCAGGGCTACACCCCAGGTGAACCAAAATGGTCACAAAATGGATGACCGGTCACGGGGTCTCTCACTTTTGTAAGTTCTGGGCCATTAGCATATTGGAGTCAATTGTCCAATTACAGCTTTAGCCCATGAAGTCCCATCCTGCCTTGTTTTTCTCTCTTCAGTCCACATTGTTTATGCTCTTGGGCCTGAGATCTGGATCAGTTGTCCTTGGGACCCCAGCTAGAGCAGGAATTGTTTTGTCTCCCTACTCTGTGAAGAGAGCTCACTATCCCCTAATATGAAGCCCAGATTCACACACTGGAGCAGCACAGAATCTGAAAAATATAAAAGCCAAAACCTGAGATATCAGGTAGGATGAGACCAGAGCCACTGAGGAACCACAGGGTTGACTTGAGGCTGGCACAGCTGGGTCCCACACTGAGGAAAGGCCCTGGAAGTATCCCTGTCCTTCTGGCCACAATGGGACCAACAAGAGCTTTGTCCCACGGGCCAGTGTCCAGCCTGCAAAGGCAGCCAAGGATGCAGGGGCTATGCATGACTCAGAGCACCCTGCCCTGGTGTCCAGCTGAGGGCCCCTCTGCTCTCCTCCTGTGCCTCTCTGCTTCCCACAGGAAGAGCTGGGGAGTGCTGGCATCCAGCATAGGGAAGCAGAGGTCTTGGCCTCTGTACCAAGAGAAAAGCCAAGATAGATGAGCTGAGGCTGGATGGAGAAAGGAGACCTGTGCCAGAGCAAGTGGGTAACTCTGACCTACCACACTGTCCTGGCCTTTGAGCCCTGCTCCAGACTGGTAGCCACAGCTGCTGTCTGTTCCACGCTCCTTTCTGCTCCTCAAACTCCTGACAGAGAGCCACGTTTCCCACTGAAGAGCCTGTGATTTACCCAGCCACTGTGCTGTTTGGGGCTGTGCCTGGCCACCCCCAGAACAGCTGCAAAATCTCTCCAAAGCTCCTGACCTTAACAAGGGCAAGTGCTGGATTCTGCACCTGGGACACAGAACCCTGGTTGTGTGCATACAGCAGGGAACAGAGGCTGCAGAGCAGCTGCGGGAAAGGACCTGGGGGTCCTGGTCAATGGGAAGTTGAATATGAGTCAGCAGTGCCCTGGAAGCCAGGAGGGACAGCCATGTCCTGGGACACACCAGGCACAGCATGGCCAGCTGGTCAAAGGAGGGGATTGTTCCACCCTGCTCTGCACTGGGGTAGCCTCGTCTCAAGCCCTTGGTGCAGTTTTGAGCACCACAATATAAAAAAGACATTAAGCCACTGGAGAGCATCCTAAGGAGGGCCATGAGAATGGTGAAGGGGCTGGAGGGGAAGCCTCATGAGGGACAGCTGAGATCTCTTGGTTTGTTCAGCCTAGAGCAGACTTAGGGGAGACCTCACTGGGGTCTTCAATGTCCTCATGAGGGGCAGCAGAGGGACGGGTACTGATCTATTCCCTCTCATGACAAGTGACAGGGCTCACGGGAATGGCTGGAGCTGAGCTGGGAGATGTTTAGGTTGGATGTCAGAAAAAGGTTCTTCCCCCAGGAGGTGCTGGGGCACTGAGCAGGCTCCCCAGGGAATGATCACAATTTCAAGTCTGAGTTCAGGAAGTGTTTCAACAATGCTCCCAGGCACACAGCAGGATTGTTGGTGTGTCCTGCACAAGGCCAGGAGGTGGACTTGATGATTCTGATGGGTCCCTTCCAACTCAGCACATTCTGTGATTTTATGACCCTGAGTCTTTGCTGCAGGAGGTCCCCGTGAGTTCCCTCACCCCAAACTCTCCCAACCTCCCTGTTCCCTAAGGAAGCAGCACTGCAAAGTGGCACTAAGAAACTGGTATCTGGCCATGTCCCCAGCCCCTGTAGATTCTGGAAATGGCTTCTGCAAAGGCAGAGACGCCCAGAGTGGCCCAGGTCCCCCAAAGCTGCACGTACGTGAGGGTGCGGACGCAGCGGGCCGAGTCGCGGATGTCCCACACTTTGATGTAGGAGGTGGACACGGTGAACACCAGCCCCGTGTGGCTGCAGTACTTGATGGAAACCACATTGTTCGGGTGACCCTTGAGAGAGGCGATTTCCTGGCCTGTCACCAGGTTCCACATTTTGCAGCTCCGGTCTGTGGGAGGAAGAACATGCCCAAGAGTGTTGGGGGTGTCTCCTCCAAGGGCATGGTGGCCTGGGGACAATATGCCTTCTGAGCATCTCCCCCCACCCACAGGGTCAGAGGAAAGGAGCCAGCCAGCCCCAGCACAGGGTAGGGCAGGGCACAACACTGAGGACAGGGACCATCCCTGTAATGCCCAACGCTTCCCATGCTCCCAATGCCAACCTGCTCCCACAGCAACTGCATCCTCCCTGCCCCTCTGCCCAGCACCCACCTTTGGAGCCGGTGAAGAGCAGCTCATCGGTGGCATCCAGGCAGAGCACAGGCTTGGTGTGTCCCTCTGCCACCGAGACACACTGCAGCGGGGCTGTCCGGGCATTCTTGGTGCCGCCCACGGGGTTAATGATGCCCCTTCACAGAGAGAGAGAACAGGTACAGTGCAGGGCTGGGGGGCACGGTGCCCACAGCCCCAGGGCATGGAAGAACACGAGCTGTCTCACACCAAGCATCTTCCATTGCTCAGCACTGAGACAGCACTGCCCAGCACTCCTCCACCTGAAGGTGGCATGTCTGAGCCAAGGTCTCTGTGGAAGCCCCAGGAATCTCTCCATGGGCAGCCTGCCTCTGCCCCAGCAATCAGACAGGGAAAGGAGGAGGCTGCCCAGTGACCTCTGCTCTGCCCTCAAACCTCTTGTGCCTCACCAGCACAGACCCAGGACAGTTCAGGAGACTCAGCTCATTGGCCCTAAGGTCCATTTTGGGGCAAACTGTGCCCTCTCCAGCCTGCAGCTGAAGTTCTGCTGGGATAATATTTCAGAGTACCAGTATCAGCACCCCTATCCCTTGGAGGCTGTCACCCTTTGGCTGGTGACATTTGAAGACAGGGCCTCGCTCCTTTACACAGATCACAAGGGTGACAAAGGGCAGCACCAGCATCTGCACCCCACGGCCCTGCTGCAGGGGCTGTTCCTGCACCCACTGCTGGCTCTGGGCAGGAGAACACCCACCCCTGCCAAAGCTGCTGCCAAGGAACACTACCATCTATCCTGGGGGACATCATCTGCCAATCCCCTCCACTTCAGACATGCTCAGGGTGCTGAGGACCACCAGCCTGACCCTCCCATGCGTGACCCCTGGCAGGGGTGACCCCGGTGTGCCTGGTCATCAAGTACAGCCACAAGAGCCCAAGTTGTGCTAGTTTCTTCTTACAGGCAGGGAAAGTGATGCATGGGGCTAGAGAAGGTTTGCATTAGTCATGAGGACAAGCACAGGATCATTAATTTGGGTTTGGAAATCACATGCATGTGATGTTCCTCAGCTCTGCACTCAGCAATGCCAAGCCAACAGCCCTCCCCTCATCCCCAGTGCTTCCACCAGTCTCAAAGCAACACTGAATCCAAGGGGAAGTCCCTGCACTGCAGGGTGAGGCATCTTCCATGGACTTTGAGTGGCTGCCTGACTATAAACTGCCCAGGGTGACCCCGTTCAAACTGGTCTGGTGTCACTTCCCCAGTGATGGGGGCCTGCAGGAGCTCAGGGCACAGGCAGAGTGAGGGGACACCTGGGTGCTGGATGGCTGATCATGGAATCATGCAATGGTTTGGGTTGGAAGGGACTTTAGACACCATCTCATTCCATGCCCGTGCCATGAGCAGGGACACCTTCCACTGACCAGGTGGCTCCAAGCCCCAACCAACCTTGGACACTTCCAGAGATGGGGCAGCCACAGCCCCTCTGGAAAACCTGTGCCAGGACCTCATCACCCTCACAGGGAAGAATTTCTTCCTAACATTGAGTCCAAATCTCTCCTCTTTCAGTTTTAAACTGTTCCCCCTTGCCCTGTCACTATTTGCCCATGTAAAAAGTTGCTATCTCTCTTTGTTACAAGCCCCTTTAGGGACTGGAAGGCTGCAACGTTCCTAAAGGATGGGGGAAATGTGGCCCTTGTTCTGGGAAACCTCTGTAGTCATGTGGATGCAGGGAGAGAAGCCCAGGGAAACCTTAACTCCAAGGCTGAGCTCTGCACCACAATCTGCCTTGATTTCTTTAGGGAATAGACTGACATTCTCCAACTCAGCACCAGGGAAGCACAACCAGGCATGAGGGGAATCTGAGATAACTGCCTGGAAGAAGCTTGAACAAAGCATGTACTGCAAGCACCCTTCCCCATCATCTCAGCATCCTGCTGGAGAGCTGGGGAAGGGGTGGGACATGGCAGCCTCATGCTGGCAAGAAACCATCAGAGATGGAGGAGAACATGCTGCCAACCCAAACCAGCCAGCACCCACCAGTGAGCCCAGCACCACGCACCAAGGGCTAATCCAAGCAGGAACAGTCTGAACTTGCAGCTGAGGGACAGCATCAGGCACCAGAGGTGGCATGCCAGGGGGGACAGACACACAGGCTGGGAGGGGGGTAGAGCAGCAAGCTGCAGGCAGACCATGCAGGGACAGGGAGAGCAGGCATCTGACAGAGAGAAGGAGTGGAGAAAGGGATAATAAATAGAAGTTGTCTATACCTCAGCACCTCCGAGACAGAGGAATCGCTGTCATCAGACCTAGGGGCAGAAAATTAGCAGGATTATGGGAGAGAAAACCCAGACTAGAGAAGGCAGCAGAGAGTCAGAGGTGGAAGATTGTTATTGCATCCAAGCCAGTGTAGGAGAGAGAGGAGGAGTGGAGGGAGGGAGAAGGAGAAGCACACATGGAGAACCAGGGGAGAGCAGAAGAGCAGGAGGGCATGTGAGGATCAGACAGCAGGTCTCCATCAGGGAACACCAGCGCTGCTAGCAACATCCGAGCCCAGAGCAGCACCTGGCCTGCTGCCAGGAGAGGCTGGAGCAGCATTTGTGGCTGGATGCCAGTCCATCAGCTTCCTTCGAGCCCTCATCCCCTCGCCCCATCCTGCTCCCTCATCTCTCCAGGGGTCCAAGTCTGGCACCACCCTGTCTCCAGGCAGAGGCCAGGACTGTGAGCTCAGAGGGGGCACAGTGGGCAGGAGTACAGCATTGGCATGGCAGCTGCTCCATCACAGGGAGAAGCAAGGAGGTGAAGTGGTGACAGGACGCTGGCTGGAGCCAATCCAAGCCCTGGTGTTCCTATATACCCCCACAGGACTCAGCACATGCCATCTGCTATCACAGTCTGGGTTCCCCTGGCTCAGACACTCTCACCCCACCAGGACTTACTTGTCCAAGGCAGATCCCTGGCTCTGGGTGCTCGTGAGACGGGAGAAGACGTTGCGGTCATTGCGCGGCCGGGTGGGTGGGGATGAGGGTGGTGTGAAGCCAATGTCTGCAGGCCTGAGCCAAAAGGATCAGAGGGACACATGACTTGGAACTGCTCACCTGGCACCTGACTGGCACACTGGGGCCCAGAAAGAATCCTGGGCCACATAGCCTCCCCTGCCCACGTCACCATTTCTCCCAAGCTCACCTGGCAGGTTGCCCACGGTCATAGGACTTCCTCCTTGTCAGAGGTGAAGTGTCCGAGCCCCGGGACTGCCTGGGACTGAAGCAAGTGAATAAAGCACAGTGGGTGCCTGCCCCTGCACTAGGATCCTCCACAATGAACACCTCTGTCCTCCCCCGGCAGAGCAAACGAGATTGGGCTGGAGTCACAATCTCAAGGCAGCTCACAAGTGCAGAGGCTTTTGGCAACCCAAGACACCTCCAAAAAGGTTGATAACCCAGAGCAGGGAGTTGGGGACTCTCGCACCCCTCTTATTTCCCTGCTCCTGAAGTATCCTCCTCTCCATCTGCAAATGATACCAACATACTCCTACACACTCTCCAAGCCCCTCTGAGAAAATTCACCACTGCATGCTGTAGCCAAGCATGGACAGATGCAGGATTGGGCTCCCCTTCACCCCTGTGCAACTCCACAGGCCGGGCACAGCCTCCCCCAGGCCCGTGCCCCCAGGAGGCTCCCAGTGCCCAGCCCCTCGTGGCCATGCTCACAAGGTGCTGCCTCGCGTGGGCAGGCTGATGGTGCGCGACACCTTCTCCTTGTAATAGGGGTCTCGGATGGAGAAGCCGATCCCGTCCTCTTTGATCTCCATCAGGGATGCCAAGGACTTGGTGATGTTCTTGGTGGAGACATCCAGCGTGGGTCCCAGACACTCAGCTGACACTGCCTTCATCTGCCCCGAAAGCTTTGGCTCTCCCTAGAGCAGGGCAGAGGGCTCAGGGGCGGGCAGCACGGGGGGCAGGGGGAGCAGCCAGCGCTGAGGGTTGAAGAGTTTGTGCTCTCTGGCCAGAAACCAGCTCCCCCACATGCCACTGGGATGCCCATCACAGCCAGCTCTCCAGCAAACGTGACAGCCTACAGAACAATGGCTGCTTCCCTCCACCTCTGCCCTGCACAGGGGCACCCTCGGTGCCACTCAGGTTTGGAAGGTACTGGCTGGTGTGGTGGGTGCTTCCCAAGTCTCTGGTGCTTCAGGACAGGACCACTGCACCAGGACACCTTGGTTCTGCCCATCCAGAGAGTAGCCACACTGCCTTATGCCAAGCCTGACCCCAAGGTTCAGACTGCAGAGTAGAGGCCTGAAGCATCACTGAACATCCCTCCATCCATCCTCCCAGTCTCTGTGACCAGGCCACACAAAAAGGCCAACTAACCTTGAACTTGAAGTCATCCTGGCTTGCTGAGCCCTTCATGGTGAAAGACTGGGAGATGCTGCAAGGAGAAAGGAGCAAAGATGGATCTTCAGTGCCAAACTCCCTTCAGAAACCTGGTGCCACTGGTCCCCCAGATTCCTTGGGTCACCTTCTGCTCCACAGCACCCTTCTTCCAAGGAATGACCAAGCCTTCACTCCCTGCTCGTGTCCAAGAGACATCCTGCTCCCCCCACCAAGGGCTGGGCATCATAGAAAAGCTCAGGTGGGGCTTTGTTGATGCATGCCCTTCTACAAGGTCCCATGAATGGCACCAGGCATTGTGCCCTAGCCACCAACACTTCAGGCAGTGCCAGGCTGGGTGCTCACCTCCCATCTGAGGCCAGGCTGAACTCTGAAACTTCCTCATCCGTGCTGATGTAGCCATTCTCTGTGAGAAGGAGACAATGCATCAGCAGAGGGGACCTCACTGTCACCAGCCCCATCCGAGCCCCGCAGCAGAGGGGGCAGCCCAGAAGGTGTGGGGTGTGACCCAGTCCTTGTCCCTGTCCAGGGCACATGCTCCCACCCAAGATGGCCCTTGGCACCCTCCAGGTGCTTTCTAGAGGGCCCCTGCGGGCGGGCACCCACCCCACAGGCAGCACACCTGGCCTGAAGATGCCCCTGCCTCAGGCCCCACCTTGCTGGACGTTGTGGATCAGTGCCTGCAGCTCAGGGTGTGACTCAGCCTTCTCCCTCAGGGCGTCCAGCAGGGCGTGGTTCTGCGAGGAGCTGGCCACATCTGTCTGCCGCAGGCGCCCCTCCAGCAGCCGGATCTGGGCCTCTTTCTGGGCCACCTGCAGCCCCTGCGCAAGAAATGCTGCCACTCAGGCAGGTGCCACAGGTCCTTGCCACCAGGTCCCCGCCCTGGCACTCATAAAGAAACCCTGTCACGCATCCTGGCCCAGCCTGGCCCCACACCTTGTCGATGGAGGCTTTCAGGAAGTTGTCCAGCAGCAGCCGGGCTTCGGCCAGGGAGCAGGAGCTGATCACCACTGAGGTGTCCGTGGAGTCCAGCTCCTCCTGGAACATGGAGAGACAAGGGCTGGATGCAGCAGGGTAGCTTTGCTGCTGGATATGGGATGGACAGAAGGGCCTCCATGGCAAGCTTCCGTCACCCTGCAAGCACTGCCCAGTCCAACCCTCACCCTCCCCAATCTGCCCAGGGGCTACTGGGGATTGTCCAGTGCTGAAGGGCTTTGCACTGCTACAGAAATTCTGGTTCCAACACAAAACTAGACACTGAACAGACACCAGGCTCGCTCAAAGCCTAGTGTGAATTAACAGCAGCCCTTCTTCCCTGATAATCAAGGTGACAGCTGGGGACAAGCCAGGGATGGCACACAACCTCCATTTCAGGCTGCAAGCATTGAGGGGAGTTGGGAGCTGCCCAGTGACATGCCCAGTATCACAACTGGACACAAAACTTAGATGGTTTCTGCTGGGAAAAAGCCAGTCCTCCTGGGATGTTTCCAGTGCATGAAGCAACCATGGGTACAACTGACCACCAGCCCCGTGGGCAAATGGAGGCCACAGCTTCCCTACAATTCCAGGGCAGCAGGACACCAGCAGCCTGTCCATGGACATGCAAGGACCTGCCAGAACTCCTCTCTGTAATTAATCACCTAATGAGAAGTGATTTTGTGGGTGAAGCCCCACCAAGAGTGACAGCTCAGAGGACTCTGGGTCCTCTGACCAGAGCCCAGCCCCAGCCAGCTGTGCCCAAGGATGCTCTTTCCACAACGGATGCTCTCATTTTCTCCCTGCCAGCCAGACCCAGTCCTACTGCCCACCTTGGTCTCCTCAATCTGCATGATGGTGGCCTGGCAGTCTGAAATGCTGTCGTTGATATAGTCAATGTTGGCCCCCAGCACCTCAATCTCCTCGTTCAGCTCTTGCAGACCCTTCTGCTCCATGGGGCTCTCTGCCTGCAGCTTTGCCCGCTTGCCCAGCAACGCCTCCTGCAGCAGTGATAGCTCCTCACGTTTCTGGGGGAAAAGGGAAGGGGAATTAGCACTGTCCACATGGCCATCTCCCCATCCTGCACCCGCCACCCAGCCCTCTCTGTCCCCAGTGCTACAGCCACCTTGATGAGCCTCTCCATGTCTGCCTCTAGGTTGACAATGGTCATTCTCTGCATGACAATGTCAAAGATGCGCCGCTCCAGGGACTGCCACTTGAGGCGGGCAGCTTTGCTGAAGGTCTGGCTCATTCCCTTCTTGGGGAACTTCTTCCTACAGCCAGAGGGAAGAAGAGGCATATGGGCAGATGGCCACACCGTGCTGGAGAGCTAGGCTGCCCCAGGATCTGGGATCTGGCTGGCCAGAAACAGAGGATGCATCTCTTTTGTTTCCGCACTGCCGAACTTTTCCTCCTAGCAAAAGCGGGACAAGAGATGAGTCCAGCAAGGTTTGTGCCACAACATTTAATCCTCATGGAAGGCCAGGTTTGAGCTCAAGCCCACATGACCGTCACACTCTGCCAGCACAGCTTATCACAGGGTCACTGATTTAATATGGTCAGGTGGACACTAAGCAGCCACCTTTCAACCTCCACCAGCAGCCAAAAGCCAGGCATGGGGGTCCCTGGGATGTGTCACCCCCTACCACCCAGCCCTTGCCCTGACCTGGCAGGCCGAGCCCCATTAATGGAGGATGAGGGGTCTCCCAGAAAGTTGTTGATTTTCCTGTTCCACTGGCGCACAATGCTGGAGACGGAGCGAGCGCCAGACTCGGGCTCGGAGGAGGTGGTGCTGGCCGAGACCTCTGCTCCCGAGTCCATCATGGCCGGCTTCTGGCTCATCCTGCCCGCCACCCGGTCTGACATGGGCTTGGCCAGACGGCGCAGCGCTGACACCTGCCCGCAGGAAGGACAGAAGAGAGAGTGTCAGCTGGACAGCCCCACCCAGCCTAAACCCATTGGCATCACCTCCAAGTCCCCACAGGTCTGAGAGTGGCAGCTCCGTAGACCCAAAACCCAGGGACATTTGTGCCTCATGGGGTTCCCTGTCCTCCCTCACAGCCCACCCCTGCCACCAGGCTCTGCTGCTCAGGATGAGGAACTGTGCTGCTGCCTACAACCATTTCCCACCCGGTTCCTGAGCCATAAAACCTCTCCTTGCCTTTTGGGGACCCCATTCCCAAAGCCAGCCCTGTCTGAAAGATGGGATTTCTCCGAGCCAAGCACTGGGACCCAGACCTCCATGGAAGCTGGGGGCTATATGGAAGAAAGCCCCTTTCCTCACCTCCTGAGTTTTTCTCCGCAGCACTATTTCCTGCTGTCGCTTCTGAGATTCCAGAGCCCTGATCTGGAACTGCATGAGTGACAAATAAAAAGACACCCCTGAGGTTCAGCCCAGATGTGGTCGCAGTCCCAGTGCTCCCTTCAGCACAGTCTCACTCCTGATTCTAACAACGAGCAGGCTCCCAGCCTTGAGCTCACTCTGGCCGCACGTTGCCCCTCCCACAGCATCCCCCACAACTGCAACAGGAGCAGTGGGAAGCCTTCAGGAGCCGTTCATCCAGCTGTGCTCTGCTAGGACCGAGCGGGCTCCAGCGAGGCTTCACCAAGCTTCACTGACTCGAGGTATCTGTGAGCAGCTGGAGTGGCAGAGCAGGACAAACACGCCCTCCCCAGCCAGACCAGCCTCCTGCACGGGGACACTGTGGCAAGCCAGGCGCTCACCTCCTGCCGGCGCTGCTCCTTCTTGAGCTGCGCGATCTCTCGGTTCCTCTTGGTCTCCGCCAGCCGCCGCCGCTGCTGCTCCTCCCGCATCTGCTTCATCAGCGCCACCTGCAAGGAGGGGCCGCGTGTGCCACTGCCCCGGGACACCCACCCACCCAGCTGACAGATGCTCTGCACTTGCCACCAGAGCGCAAAACATTGCTCCAGGTGGGGAGCCAGGCTTGTCCAGGTGATTCCTCCCTGCCCTGGCACATCCGGGTACCTTTGCCTTCTTCATCTCGGCCACTTCTGCCTGCAGCTTCCGCAGCTCCCGCTCGTAGCGGGACTGGTTCTTGAGCAGGCGAGCATGCTCCTTCTGGGCTGCCTGCAGCTTCTGCAGGTCCCGGTTCATCTCCTTCAGCCGCTTCTCATAGTCTGCTTTGATCTTGTTGGCTTTCTCCTCTGTGTAGCACTCCATGGTGCCTGGTGGGTGGGGAGAGAGCTCGCAACGGCCACGCACCCCGGGATCCTCCTGTACCCACACACCCTGCCTGGAGGCACCAAGCACTGTGTCCCTCCCCATCCCACCAGAGCCCCCCTCACCCCATCGTGAGCTGGGGTCTGTCTGGGAATACCCACTGGAAGAGCTCAGCACAGAGGGGAGATACAGTGGCTGGCCTGAGCAAAGCTGCAGACTGAGACCCACAGCCACACACACAGGTGACCCTGCCCTGTTTAAGCCTGGAGATCAGCCACACCACTGGGTCTTTTGCCCCTCAGTTTCCCCAGGAATCCCCCCTGCTCATGAAGTGGTGCTCAAGGCTGGAAGAGGCTTTGCCTCGCCATCCTTCTCCAGCACCAGCAGGGTCCAGAGCTGTGCAGCTGACTGATGCTGCTCCCATGGCAAGACAAGCAGAGTCTTGGGGGCAGAGATTCAAGGGGAGGTAGGGGGATGACAAAGCTCTACCAGAGCAAGGGGTGGATGTTTTGACTTAGAGTTAGCTGGGCTTGAGCTGGAAGTGGGGTCTGAGGCTGTCAGAACGGGATCCCATGGGTGAGGCAGTTCTCACTGAGGTTTTGCAGGACCCGGTCCCGCTCCAGCTGTGTGTCCCGAATCTTGTTCTGCAGTAGGATCAGCTTCTCCTCATACTGGTGCTTGAGGGTCTGCAAACGCCGCTGGCTGTTCTCCAGCTCATCAATCAGCTTCTGTTTGATCTCAATCTCACAGGTCAGATCCGCCAGGTCGGCCTGGAAATTCACAGCTGGAGGCAGAGGAGGAAGTCAGGCTGGGAGGCATGGGGAGCATCACTTCCATGGCCCCACTGAGTCACAGCACATGGAGAGGGCAGAGGAGCTGAGGGGAACCCACACTGCTAGGGAGCAGCAGCACCCCAAAGAGCACTGCAGCAACCCTGGGGCTCTTCCCAGTCCCACAGAGCAGACATGGCTGGGGCACGGTGAACTCTGCCTCCCCAGGAGCAGAGCTCATTGCCAGAGACACCAGCAAGTGCCCCTCCATGCCCATGGCTGCACACATATCTCCACTTTACCCTTCTCCTCTGCATCCGAGTCCGAGTCCACCAGGCTCTCTTCACTGCCCGAGTCCTCATCTTCATCCTCGCGCCCATCCTCTTCCTCACAGCCACTCTCATCCTGTTCTTCCTCCTCCTAAGAGATGAGTGCCTAATCTCAGCCAGCAGGATGGTCTGAGCTTCTCCCTCCTCCAAACCTGAGCTCACCCTACAGCAATGGGCCACAGCCTCCCAGGTGGGACTCAGCCTCCCACACAGGATGCTCAGGGGCTGCAGCACCATTTCTGGACCCCTAGCACATCCTGTTGAGAGGAGCAGCAATTTGACCCATCCATTCTTGCATCCAGCTGACCACTCTTCATCCATGCTGACTGAAACCAAACCCCCAAAAACGTGGACTCCTCATTCTACGTCCAGGCTGACTGGGGAGTATCCAGCTTCTGCCCTGCTCCTGCATGGAGTCCTCAGCAAAACAACCCTTCCAGCCTCCTTCACGGCCAGGCTGAGCTTGGTCCCTGTCCCACATGTGGCAATTACAGTGCTCCACCACCCAGACACCCCCACAGCATGAGCACAATGCCCACTCACCTCTTCCACCTCGTTCTCATCCGTCTCCTCCCCATTGTCCTGCTGCACTTTCTGTCGCTTCTTGAACACCTCCTTCTCTGGGCTGGGGGGAACAGAGGGGGGGCTGGTGAATCTCAGCATGAGAGAGGCCAGAAACAGGTTCTGCTGGGCCACCCTCCCTTCTGCTTTTGGACCCTTTGAGGAAAACAGCCTCTGGAATTCTGTGATGGGGAAAAGGAGACCAAGGGCAGGGCAGGGCTGGGAGGGGAACATAGGCGTGCGGGCTCTGGCTGTCTAGGGGCAGGGGGATCCCCAGCCCCACATGGACAGACCAGCACTCAGCCTCCCCCTTCCCAACACCTCCCTTCACCTCTTCCTCTGCTGCCGCCGCTCTTTCTTCTTCAGGCGCTCCAGGTCCTGCTTGGCCCTCCGGAGAACATCGGAGGCCTCTGTGTCCAGGGGAGCCGCGGGGCTGCAGAGCCCGGCCAGGCCAGCACCCGGCGAGGAGCCCACGGAGTAGGGGGGCCGGGCAGAGACCCGCGAGAGGCTGCGGCGCAGGGACTCGTTCATGGACTCGCTCTCCAGGAGCTTTGTCCTAGGGAGTAGAAACAGCACGGTCAAAGAGAGGCCATCCCACTGGCCCTAGAGGGGGGAGCTTGCCTGGGTTTAGAATCACAGAATGGTTTGGGCTGGAAGGGACCTTAAACCTCATCTCGTTCCACATTCCTGCTATGGAAGGGGCAGGGACACCTTCCACTAGACCAGGTTGCTCCAAGCTCCATATGTTTGCAGATAGGGGATAACCACAACTGCTTTGGGCAAACTGTGCCACTGCCTCAGCATCCTCACAGGTAAGAATTTCTTCCTAACTTCTCATCTAAATCTCTCCACTTTTTAGTTTAAAGCCATTGTCCTATCACAATCTGTCCATGTAAAAAAAGAAAACAGCACTCTCCCTCTTTCTTATAAGCCTCCTTTAGGCAGGGGAAGGGGCTCTAAGGTCTCCCCAGAGTCTTCTACAGACTGAACACGATGTGCTCAGACAGTGTAAGCCAGGGACAGAGTCACTACTAAGCCATTCCCACTAATGATGGGTCAGAAAGCCAAAATGCCGCCAGACAGGGTACCAGGATCAAGCAAGACACTGAGATGGACCCACCCTTGGGAGGCAGCAGTCCTCGGATGACCCTAGGCACTTCAAACAGGACCTCCCCCTCCATCAATGCCCACACCAAGGACAACAACAGCCAAAGTACTGGCTGGCACCAAGGCTGGGCCTGCTTCAACCCTGTGTAGCAGCAGTGCTTACAGTTCACCCCAGCAACGCTGGAGGCACTGAGCTGTGGGAGCCATCCAGCCCCAGACGCTGGCCCTAGGAGCCCAGTGGTTCCCCAGCCGTGTGCCCACTCACCTCAGCTCCTCAATCTCCCGGATGTAGTTCTGGATGAGGGTGCCAATGGCTTCGTTACCGTCACCTGCAGCGCAGAGGCACAGGTGGACAGAAGCACACACTGGCTGTACCACAGCCCCCGTGCCAGCTGCTGCCTGGGCTGGCCCACCGTGCCACGCACCAGCCCAGCCTCACCTGCTTTGGCCAGCATCAGGTTGGCCTCCTGGCTCATGAGGTAGGTGACCCTGCTGTTGATGGCGTCGATGGCCTCCTGCATGGCCTTCACCCGCATGCGCAGGGCGCTGTTCTCCTTCTGCAGCATGGCGTTCTCCCGGAACAGGTCGCTGTAGCCCTCCGTGCCATCCTCCCCGATCACCCGCTTGCCCTGTGGGCACAGCAGGGAAGCCCCTGAGTGCAGGGCAAGCTGGGACACAGAGACCCACCACTGCGCCCCTGGGGGCAACCCCAGACATGAGAGCAGGGACAAACCTAGGGACCAGGAAAGTCTGAGCTGAACATACAGAGGGTGAGAGATGCTTCAGCACTTCTCCCTGCCTTACCACCCCCAAAACCTGGCCTTGACAGGAGCTGAGACCCTGTTTCTCAAGCCTCCTCACTCCTCCTAGCAGTTACTCCTAGGGGGCGGGGGATGGGAGGCAGGAGGGTCTGTCCCACTGAACCTGCCCCAATTCAAACACAAGAAGGGGCCTTTCTGCATCTGTCTCTGCCTCCTCACCAGGGTCGCTCCATCAGCTGGATTTGCCTTTGATGGAGTTCATTTTCCTCACAGCAGCTTTTGTGTGGTGCTGTGTTTGGGATCTGTGCTGAAAACTGGTGGAGTTCATTTTCCTCACAGCAGCTTTTGTGTGGTGCTGTGTTTGGGATCTGCACTGATCCCACAGGGATGATTTAGCTCCTGCTGAGTCAGGAGCTGTTCTGCCCCTCACCCTGACCCACCAGGACTGGGCCAGGGGTGCACAAGGAGCTGGGAAGGCACATCCAGGATAGCTGTGCCCCACTCATCACAGGGATATCCCAAACCACATGATCAGCATATAAAGCTGGGAGAAGAAAAAAGAAACAGGGGATGCCTGGAGTGTTGCCCTAAGTCACTGTTACACTTGACAGAGCTCTGCTGGGCCGGGGATGGCTGAACACCTCCCTGTGATGGGACATGGGGAATGAGTTCCTTGGTTTGCTTTACTTCTTAAACTGTATCTAAACCAAGGAGTTTTCTCACTGTTACTCTTCCAATTCTCTCTCCCATCTCACTGGGGGGCAGTGAACAACTGCCTGCACCTGGTCCCTTGCTGGGTCAGAGCCGATCATGGCACCACTCACAGCCTTGTACTCCATCAGTTCCATCTGCAGCCGGGCGATCTCGGCCCGCAGGGCGCTGATCTGCTGGCTTGTCTTGTCCTGGTTCACCACCACCTTGTTCTTGATGTTGCGAGCCCGGTTCGCGTACTTGAGCGTGTTCAGGGTCTCCATGAAATCCCGGTCAGAGGGGCTCACGCAGGCGATCATGATGGTTTGGCTTGGGGATGCAAGGGCAAGGTGAAAGACAGTCCCTGCACAGTTCAGCAACCCAGCAGCTGGAAACCCAAGGCTCAGCACAGATCACGTGCCCCCAGACACCCATCCTGGATGGAAGCCCATCCTGGGCCCTTCTGGGTTTTAAAACAAGGTATGAACTGGGTTCATCCCTATCAGAGCAGCCAGAGCACTCACAAGACTGCTCAAGCACATCACAGAGCACCAGGCAAAGGCAGCTCTTCCTCAATGCCTCCCTCTCTGGAGAAGAAGCAGGGAATTCGGTCCCATGTTGGGCACCATCACTTGCCAATCCCCATATCTGTGAGGACTCAGGAAGGTTTTTGCATCAGCTGATTCTGCCAAAGCTGCTAATTACACCTGAGGCTGATGAGAAGCCACGGTCTTTACGTCCACAAAGTCATGCCGTGCCTGGGAGAACGCATCTCTTCCTCACCAGCCAGCCACTGGAGTCCTGAGATAGCTCCTACATAGCTCCAGAGCTCCATCTGCAGGGGGACAGCCCCTGCAGCCCTCACCCCAAGCTCAGCCCCCACCTGGGACCCCCTTACCTGTTGCCCCCGAGGGAATCCTGCAGCAGGCGGGTGAGCTTGGAGTCGCGGTAGGGCACGTGCACGACTTTCTTGCTCTGGTCTCCAAGGGCACTGATGACATTCCCCAAGGCCAGCTACCAACACAAAGGGAAGCCCCCCCAGATTCAGCCCTGGCTGAGGATGCAGCTGCCATGGAGCCAGCACATCATGCCTGGGGCACACACTTTAGCACAGTTTGGGTTGCACAAGGGGCAGGATGGGGCTCCCCTTAGCCTGGGCTGTGCCTCTCTCCCATGCTGCATAGAGAAGAAGCGTGAGTGGGTTTTTTAGCTCTGATTAGCAGATCTCACCCTTTTGGGACCTGCACCCCTGTGCCCAGCTGCACCCCTCCCCACAGCACAAGTCTCCTTTGGCAGCAGAGCTGTGCTCTCACCACTAGCACTGTGCGTGTTCTTGCCATCAGGCACAGGCAGCACAAACCCCAGCCAAGACAGCAGTACCCCAACAGCCCAGGGCAGCTCCAAGCAAGACTCAGAAGGGTCACAGGCTTTCCCTGGCAGGCCTTGCTTTACCACTGCCCCCACCAGTGCAGCCTGTGCCCTACCAGCCCACAGTTGATGGAGATCCCTTCCTTCGCTCTCTCGCCGGTGGCTCCCGTCCGCTTCAGCCTCTCCGAGCCAGCCAGGTCCACAAAGTGAAACTTGGCTGTCAAGGTCTCGTACTCAGCAGCGGGTTGGGATCCTTCCAGAAGGCTGCTCACCTCCTCATTCACCTGTAGCCAGGGACACACGAGGGGTCACCAACCCAGACTGGAGCAGGCAGAGGCTCCCTTGCCTTCACTCAGACATCAGCGAGAGTTTTCCATGTCCAGCCCCTCAGAGATGGGACAGGATCTCAAGAGCAGCTCACCCTCAGCTCCCATTAAATCCTAATGCAGACTATGACTGGAAAGAAGACAGAAAAATCCCTGCTTCTCTTTGCCACACTTCAAACCCTCTCCCCTCCCCCAGGGAACTTCGTGCATCGCCTGGGTATGGCGCCCAGGGACAGCCTGGCCATGAGGCAGGACCACATCTCACCAGCTCTGGGCGGGCACACACTCTCGTCTGGCACAGGTGAATAGTGAAGATGGCGTGGGATCGGGAGCTCTGCACGTTCATCTGGGTGCTGGCCGTGGTGCGGGAAAGAGCTCCTTGTTTTAGGCACTGGATCAGCTGCAATGACACCAGGCAGGGAAGGAAACCTTAAAGCACCCTTCTAGGGAGTCAGAACAGACCCTGTGCAGCTCAGTGGACACACCGACCTTTTCCAGAACACCCCCAGGACTGCACTCCCATCCTGGGAGAGATCTCCCCCCACCAAGCTGTCCCCACACAGCACATCCTGGCCAGTGGCACCCAGCTGCCACCCCTGTTCTGTGTCTGCCGCATCGTGCACCCACCTCATCCTGTGAGCTGATGAGGCGTGATGTGACCCCCGTGGTGTAGATGCTCCCACTGGCATCCTCGTGGATTTTGATGTTGGATTTGCGGTGCCGCGCGTCGGGGTCGCGGGTGCTGTCGAACAGGTCCAGGATCTCCTCGTTGTAGAGCTGAGCGGGGCAGCGGTGGGCATGGGGTGAGCAGAGGAAGCACAAGCTGCTCAAGCACTGCAGGACCGGCAGGAGCTGCCCTCTGGCACCCTGCTGCCACTCCCCCATAGCTGTGTGTGCTCACAGTGCCTGCAAGGCTGGGCAGGGGAGCTGGGGTGTGTGCATGTGTAGCAGAGGAGGCACAAGCATGTGCATGCAGAGAGGAGATGAACAGAATCACAGAATCCTTCAGACTGGAAAAGTCCTCTAAGTTCATCAAATCCAACCATTCACCCCAGCACTGTCATGTTTACCACTAAACCATGTCCCCAAATGCCACACCCACACGTATTTTGACCACTTCCAGGGATGGTGACTCCACTGCTGCCCTGGGCAGTCTGTGCCAATGCCAGACCACAACTTCAGGAAAGAAATTTTTCCTAATATCCAATCTAAACCTCAACTGGCACAACTTGAGGCTGTTTCCTCTCTTCCTGTTCCTTGTCTCTGGGAGCAGAGCTTGACTCCCATCCAGCCCCATCCTCCTGTCAGGGAGTTGTAGAGAGAAAGAAGGTCCCCCTGAGCCTCCTCTTCTCCAGGCTGAGCCTCCCAATTCCCTCAGCCACTCCTCATCAGACTGGTGCTCCAGAACTTGCCATGCAAAGCTCTGAGCCGCAGTCTGGCTTGGTTTCTGCTGCCCAAACCTGTTCAGTTCCTGGTGCACACAAGCAGCTCCACTGAGCAGACACCCAGGAGCTACACATCCCCTTGACCTTCCTGGCTCACCTGGCCACACGAGCCAGTGAAACCCCACTCTCATCACAGCTCAAGGTCATCTCTGTCAGGTGGAAAGGGGATAAGGGGGACCAGGGAGTGCTGAACTAGCAGGAAAACCCTGCTGCCCCGGAGCTGACTCCATCCATATCTTTACTCTGCAGCATCCCCTCTCAGCCTGGGCTGCAGGGACACCCCTGCCCATCTGTCCCCCTGCTGCCTCCATTCAATGTCACCTCTTGCACCCATATCCCAGTGCAGAGCACTGGGTCACCCAAGGATTGCAGGTTCCTGGCCAGCAGAAGGGATCAGACTAATCCATCCCTGGCTGCCCCTGGTACCACCAGGCTCCTCAAAGGTTTAAACCTGCTCCCAGAACCTGCTCCCAGGAGCAAAGTCACAAGACAGGGATCAGCTGGAACAAGTCCTATGCCCCTGCCAGGATAGCAAGGTTGGTGACCAGTGCCTGATGGTCATGAGCTGCTTTAACCAGGCAGGACTTCAGGACAGGCAGGAAATTGTCTCCATTTCTATGCCAGCAGAAAGGATCCCTAAAGAGAAGCTCCACAAACTGAGCACAACTGGGCAGCAACCAGGAGCTTAGATAGGGCAAGTGATGGGAATGGGAGGACACAACAGCACCACAGGAGTTAACAAGGGCTCTGCAGATGGAGACATAAGTGGGAAGGATTTCTCCAGCAAGGAAGTGACTTTGGGCCCTCTCCAAGCCATGAACATCTGAAGACACCCAGATGTGATGGCCAACGAAGCCATCAGGAGCCAAGATCACAGCACAGGGCCCCTCTCTGCCCATCTCCTCTGGGTGCATCCTGGGTCGCAACCTCAGCCAGATGAAGCTTGCTTTGGAGCTCAGTTTTGCTCAGCACCGCCCTGTGCTTTCTCACTGGGGCCTTAAAACAGCTACCACTTGCACCTCTTTGCCCTTTCAGCCCATGAGCAACCCCCAGGAAAAACACTGCCAACACACAAAGTCCATGGGATTCCCAGGACAAACTTCTCCAGGGAATGAAGCAGTTGCTAGAAGAGGCTTTTGAATAGAAGCCAGGACAGAGGAAGGAGAGGATGCATTCTCAAGGTCAGAGATGCAACAAAGGATATGGAAAATAGCACAGTCCTTCCTCAAACTCTCCCCCAAGAGTGGCACTTTCTTCTCCCTTGTTTCACTGGGAACTCTGGTCCAAGTCAGCAGGCTATCCTTGACCTCAAACAGGGGTAAGACAGCCCAGAGCCCCAGGATCTCCAGGAGACCAAGCCATAAGACCCTTCCCCACGGTGGAAGCTCCCTCCACCCAGTTTGTAGCCATCGTGAGGTCAACAACAGGCAGGTGCTTCGAGTCCCCACTGCACCAGCACACATCCCCAGTCCCACGCTTGTAACAGGGTCCAGCTCTGCTCAGGAGCCAGTCAGGAGATCTCGAGGAGCCCAAGGCACGGGAGCAAGGACAGGGCAGGGCCATGGTGTCTCCCAGACCTCCCACCCCCTACGCACCTCCAGGAACTGGGCGCTGACTTTGAACTCGGGTGCAGCCAGGCCCTGGCTCTGGGCGGCGCGCCGGCGCTCCTCGATGCCGCTGAAGAGGTGGCTGATGGCGCGCGGGATGATGCCCTGCTCCTCCTCCGAGATGCTCATGTCGAAGCCGGTGCCCATGGTGTAGGTCTTCCCTGCGCCAGTCTGTGCAGAGACAGGGAGGGGAGCTGGCTGGGCCCTCCCAGGCTCAGCTCTGCCCAATGCTCCCCACATTTTCCCTTCGTTACTCTGGGCTCCCCAAACGCCCTTGCTGAGTCACTGTGACCCCCAGCGACACATCGGCTCCCACACTCCCAGCCCTGCCACCCCCTCTTCCCACCCAAGGCAACCCCTGGCCCCAGCTCCCACTCAAGCAGGGACAACTCTGTTCTCTCCATACCCAGGATCTCACACACCCTCCACCTTCCCTAACCTCCACAGGCGCCCCCTCCTGCATCCCTGGAAAGCCCAAGGCTGAGGGCAGAGCCCGTACCTGCCCGTAGGCCAGCACAGTGGCATTGTAGCCCTCGAAGCAGCCCTCGATGAGCTTCCCCATACACGTTGTGTAGATCCGCTCCTGCCACGTGTCCAGGTCAAAGACAAAGTCATAGGTGAAGGCCTTGTCCTTCCCCAGCAGCACCTGGGGCTCGCCAGGTGTCACCGAGGTACAGATGTGACATCCCTCTATCTTCTCTTTGGGCAGCTGCGGACGGATCCTGTGAGAAGAGAAGCAGGCTGAGGGCAGCACAGCCCGGGGGGACACCAGTCTGGTCCTGAGAGTGCGAGCACAGCCCACCCTGTGATCCATGTCCTAGAGTGTGTCTAGTCCAGCAGAACCAGAGGGAAAAGACTGCTCCCCACTGCTCCGCACTGCTGCAGCCTCACCTTGAGTGCTGTGTGCAGTTTTGGGCACCACAGTGTAAGAAGGACATAAAGGTATTAGGGAGAGTCCAGAGGGGGGACATAAGAATGGTGAAGGGCCTTGAGGAACCACATGAGAAGCAGCTGGCTTGTTCAGACTCGGCTTGTTCAGAATGGACAAAAAGCAGCCTGAGGTCAGACCTACTGAGGTCTGCAGCTTCCTCACAAGGAGCAGCTCCAATCTCTGCTCTCTGTGACAGCGGCAGGACCCAATGTAACAGCTGGAGCTGTGCCAGGGGAGTTTAGGTTGGATATTAGAAAAAGGTTCTTCCCCCAGAGGGTGCTGGGCACTGTCCAGGCTCCCCAGGGAATGGGCACAGCCCTGAGGCTGCCAGAGCTCCAGCAGTGTTTGGACAGCACCCTCAGGCACAGAGCGGGATTGTTGGGGTGTCCTGCACAGGACCAGGAGCTGGAGTCAGTGAACCCTGTGGGTCCCTTGCAACTCAGGACATTCTACAACCCCTGCCGGAAACGTGGCTCATGCAGGAGGGGATGGGCAGCACATCTGCCTGTAGCACAGAGCATGTAGGGCAGGGGATGCTTCAGCTCCTGCAGCCAGCCATAACCCTGCCCTGTTTGTAACTGGAACAAAGGGTGACACATCCCAGAAAGACCACCAGGCACCTCCATGAACGAGGTGACAGGCAGGGCTGGGCACAGAGCCGGTGACAACACAGAGCCTGCACCTAGAACTGCCCCATCCCAGCAGCCCGGGCCGGCCCCTCACGGCTGCACCGGCTCGTTCACCCCGATGGCCCTGGCAGGGCTGGGCACAGACAGGGGCCGTGGTATCAGCCCCAGCAGGGACTGGGGCAGAGTCGGGCAGCCAGGCGACAGCACAGCCCCACTCGCTCCCGACGCAGACACATCAAGCCGCAGCTACAAAGGCTCGAAATGCAAAATGCAAAAGCACGACGAGACAGTCCTCACCGTTTGAAGCAAAGCACCACCCAGCCCAAAAGCTGTCCCCAGCCTCGGACTCGATGGGACCGGGACAGGCGAGGCTGCGCCGGCTCCTGGCTAGGGCAGAGAGCCTGACCCACCCATCGCATCCCGCCCACTGCACTCCATCCCTGCCCGAGGAGCGTGGGAGCAGAGCGGCTGGACCTGCACGGACGCTGCTCCTCTGCAGGGCTCGCAGCTCTGGCTGTGGTGGATGCACCGGCTGCAGGAAGCTGGGGGCTCCCAGGGGACTCATGGAGAAAGGAGTTTGGAGCCAAGCGCCATGCAGATAGCTCTCATTAGTGCTAATGACTGCACAGCTCCCGTCCCCGGGTGCTCCATAAACACAGCTATTAATTCCTTCAAACCACATCCCTGGCAAGCATCGAGACCTGAGCAGCCGCTGTGTGCACTGGGACTCAGAGTTACGGAATCTCCTGGGCTGGAAGGGACCCACCAGGATCATCCAGTCCAGCCCCTGTCCCTGCATAGACACCTCAACAATCCCACTCTGAGCACCCCTGAGAGCACTGTCCAAACACTCCTGGAGCTCCGGCAGCCTCGGGGCTGTGCCCATTCCCTGGGGAGCCTGGGCAGTGCCCAGCACTCCCTGGGGGAAGAACCTTTCCCTGAGATCCAACCTAAACCTGCTCTGGCACAGCTCCATGCATGAGTCTCTGATCCTCACGCACCCACCCAGGAGCAAAGCCCAGGAGGGCCCTGAGCTGTGCTCGGGGGCACAGGGTGTCCCTGGCAGGGCAGGCAGGGCACAAGCACCCTGCACCCCTCACCCCACACAGCAGACGCGTGGGAACTGTTCTGTGCTCTCTGGATATATTTAGCTCAGCAGCCACAATAAAAAGCAGCTTCTGATGTGCTCAGTCCCAGACTCGTTCCTGTCGCCTTCCCAGGGTTCCACCCTCCTCCAGAAAAATTATCCCTGACTCTAATTACTTTTGGAGCAGGATGATGTGCTTCCCCCATCCCCACCCTAGACATGAACAGCAGCTGCAGCCCCAGGGAATGGGCAGATGAATGAACTGGAGCCACAGTACGTTTGGGAACTTTTTTCCCTCTCAGAAAAAATGAGAGCAGGTTTTCAACAAAACATTTCTTCGTCTCTCCACTCCTCCCAGAGGGTTAAATACCTGCAAGGGGGGGTTGCAACAGCACAAGCAGCAGCACTAGAGGGGTGTGCACATGAATTTTCCACAGGGCGTTTAGGAACCCACTTTGAGCCTGGCCATGCTGGGCTGTTCCAGTGTCCATACACCAACACCAACATCTGCCCCACTCCCATTCCCCAAACCTCGCTGCCCAGCCAGCTCCAAGCACCCAAGAGACCCATCCCTCACCCTGGCTCTCCCAGCCAGGGGACCTGTGGGGTTGGGGAGGACCCATGTGCCAGTCTCCAGTGTGCTCCCCCATGCCATCCTGCCCCATCTCCCAGCACTAGAGAGACCCGGGAGATGCAGGAATCCCCCAGGAAGATCCTCCTCTTCAGGCAGTTGGCCAAGCCTCACCTAGGGATGTTTCTGGGAGCTGCTGCCAGCTGGGGGACAAATACTACAGGCTCTGCTGTGAGAGTGGGATGAGTGAAGCAAGAGGGCAAGGACGGGCACCAGCTGCCAAAACTCACAAGGGAAAGCATAGAGACATCACAAAGCTTCATGGGGGTCTTATGCAGCCACCAGGAGACATCTCAGAGGGTTTCTCTAGGCCAGTGCAGCTCCTCCTGTCCAACGGCCCCAGCTCCCCCACACCAGTGTTGCACCCCTGCCCTCTCAGGAATCCCACCAGGCTGGGAACTGGGCAATGTGAGATCCCAGCTGGGTTAGGGAGGTGTTCACATGTAGTTCCAAGTCATGCCCAGGAACCATGACACCTCCAAACACAGAATCATGGAATTGTTTAGGTTGAAAGCACCCTCTAAGATCACCAAGCCCAACCATACCCCCAGCTCTGTCATGTTCACCACTAAGCCACGTCCACACGTGCCACACCCACACATATTTTAACGCTGTCAGGGATGGCGACTCCACCACTGCCCTAGGCAGCCTGTGCCTGATCATCCTATCAAGGAGGAAATTTTTCCTAATATCCAACCTAGACCTCCCCAGAACAACTTGAGGCCATTCTCCCTAGTCCTGTCACCTTACCTGGGAGCAGAGCTCAACCCCCACCCAGCTCTCCCCTCCTGTCAGGGAGTTGTGCAGAGCCACAAGGTCCCCCCTGAGCCTCCTTTTCTCCAGGTTGAGCCCTCCCAGCTGCCTCAGCTGCTCCTGGTGCTCCAGACCCTTCTCTGGACATGCTCCAGCCTTCCAATGTTTTTCTTGTGAGAGTTCCTCAGGACTGGAGGTGCCTCAGCAGTGCCCAACTCAGAGGGATGGGCACTGCCCTGGTCCTATGGCTGGTACAAGCCAAGTCCCATTGGCCTTCTTGGCCACCTGGGCACACTTGGGCTCATGGTCACCCAGCACTGACCAGCATCCCCCAGGTCCTTTCCTGCCAGCAGCTTTCCAGCCAAATATGGAGACCTGGCAGTGCTAGCCTGGGCTTTCTCCCTGGCCCTGTTCTCAACTCCAGAGGGAAATGCTGCAGAGGTCGCAGTGCTTGCCATCCTCTGCCTGAGTTCCCCACATTCTCCAACAGAGAGGAGCAACTCCAGTGGCCACAAAGTCACCATCTGAGTGTGTTCTGGCACTCCTTGTCCCTACCACTACCAAAAAATATCCTGGCCACATGCTGTGTGTTCCTAGGTCCAGAAGAACTGGGTGCAATGCTGTCAGGGTCAAACCTGTGAATGATGGAGGTGCTCCCTCACCTGCCAGCCAACCTGCTCCACACCTGGTCATGAGCCACCAGCCTCGAGGACAGCTTGTGCCATACAATGGGACCCACAGCAGAGCCACACACATTGGGGTGCCCTGGCCTACAGGATGGGGACACCCACTGAGGGCCTCACTGCCCTCCTGAGAGGCCCAGACAGGCTCCTGTGGTTATGTGACAGTTAGAACCTGCCTGTTAAGTGGCAACCAAAATCACCCAGCAGCTCAGCAGCAGGGTGTGCCTTCCACCCTGCAGCTTGGCAGGAGTGACCTAAGCCCAGTCTGTGCCCAGCCAGCCCCACGCTGGCCCTAGTGACCACCTCTGCCCAGAGCTGGCACGGGGAGGACACAGCCTGTCCTGAGGCCAGCTCACTGCTCATCTCCCTCCTGCCCGTGTGAATACACCAGCCTCAGCACAGGCAGCACCCCAGGAAGGAGAAAGCCAGCAGGGTCGGGCTTTGGTTTCCTTTTTCTGCTTCTGTTGAGGTTGGGATTGAAGGTATTTGAGATAATAGTTTGTGTTTAGATTTAGATGTTTATTATTTTTTATTAATGTTATAGTCTCACAGTAGTGAGTTTTGTAGTTTTTTATTAATAAGGTACAAAATGGTTAACTATTTTTGGCTATAAGGTCTTTTAAGGTTAAATTATTTAAATAAGAAATTACACTTAAATTATTTTTATTTTTAACTTAATAACTAATCTTTTGAAGTCTGCACTGCGGATTTTTTTGTCCAATTATAAAATACCACCCAAACCCATGAAGAAGAAGGAAGAAAGTAAAGAAGAACAACCTGCCTCCACCCTAAAATTTCTCTCTATCTTGTTTCATATTTATTACTATATTTTAAAACTCCAAACTCCAAGTTTTCTACTCAGTGATATTACACACTTCTAACTAACTATACACTCGTAATCTTTGTGTTATCAATTAATTTTGGAAGCTTGTTTTATGGCCTCAGGTCAAATGTAGTGCTCTCTTGGGAGTTAGAGTCTGTATGTATAGAAAGTCTAAAATTCTTAGTATCTCCAACTCCAGCACAGCAGGACCACGGCCACACCACCAACCCCTCAGCTGCCTGCAGAGGGATGGTGACAAGGAACGGAGAGCCAGGACAGAGCTGCAAACGCTCCTGCCAAGAAAACCTTCCCAGGCAGCCAGAACAGCAGGCAGGAGGTGGCTGGATGAACCCCTAGAGGAGCAGGCAGGGGTGCAGAACATCCCTCCCCACCCGGCAGCTCCCGCTGGGGCGATGACGGGCATCGCAGCAGGAGCCCGATCCAGCACCAGCATCCAAAGCCAGCAGCACGAGCCACGCAGGGACACAGACAAAGGGGACCTCGGCTGGAGCGTCCCCACCGCTCGCCTTGCCATCCCTGCCAGGCTGGCAGGCTCTGAAAGCACTGTCTCCATGGCTGAGCTGCCACCGAGAGCGAGCATCTGGGAAGAGGGCGGGGAGCGGGTCCTGCAACCCGAGGGGCAGGAGCTGGGGCGGGCACAAAGGGTGAGCTGTTCTGCACTGCTGCCCCATGCCAGGCTCGGGGGAGTGGAGGAGGGGCTGGGAGCCAAGTGCCAGGTGGGCACTGTGAGGCAGCTCCACAGGCAGGGTCAGCCTGGGGGTCCCTGATCCCAGCTGGCATAGCCTCCTGGGGAGGGATCTCCCCATCCCAGCATCTCAAGCCCTACAAGAGGCGAGGGGATGGGGTGGGCTGGCACAGTCAGTATCCCCAGGTGAGGGCTGCACACATCGCCGACACCAGCAGCTTCCTGTACCCCGAAGGGAGGCTGTCTCCTTGCACAGGAAGGCACAGCTTGGCTGGCGCAGGCTGCTGGGTTCATGCCCTCCTCACCCAACTGTCTCAGGTTCCTGTCTCCCAGCCCAGCACCACGGCAGGCCCAAAGGGCTCAGAGCATCCTTTGGCCCCCAGCACTTTGCCAAAGCCAAGGCAGCACACTTCCACAGCCCTCCAGCACAGAGCCAGAGCCATGACAACCCCACCCCACCCACTAAACTGCCCAGGGGCACACAGCAGGCCATGCCACCCTGCTGAGACACAGCTGGCCTGGTGCAGGGGCAGAGGGACCCTGATCCATCATCCAGGATCGCCCATGTCACACAGGGGCTGCTCCACCTCCCAGGGAGCCTGAGCACACACAGCCTCCAGCATTTCCCAGTGCTGTTGGGGGGCTGTAGGGCAGCTGCTCACAGACTGGGGGGGTCACAAAGAGCTCCTGTGCCTCCAAGACCTCTCTGCAAGCTGCCAGCAGACCTTACAAAGAGCTGTTCCTCTTCCCTCCCGAGGAGGCTGCCCAGCCAGGAAGGGCTGGTTGCCCAGGGAGCAGAGCCAGAGAGCTGGAGAGTGATGGGTGGAAGAGCTCCATGGGATTTTCCCTCTCTGTGCCAGGCCCCAGATGCTCATAGCCACCACTTCTTGACCACCTTATCTGCAGAGGGGCAAGGCTGCCCACTGCAATGCTGCTGAGGCACTGCCCCTCACCCAGCCAGAGGCAGCAGCCACTGTGGGCTGGCAGAACTGGAGCTGGCAGACCCCACCAGGGGCAAGGCCCAGCTCTGTGAGCCTGTCAGGACAGGTGGGCTGGGCAAGCCCAGACAGCACCTGGCTCTTCTCCCCACACTGCCTGCACTCATTCTGCTCCTGTCTCTGTTCCCACATCACCTGTGCTCACCCCATGCCCCACATCATCTGCATTCCCCACATGACCTTGCATTCACCCCACTCCCATCTCCATATCCCCTGTGCTTGCCCTGCTCCCATCCCCACTCCTCCCATGGCCCCATCTCTGCTCCCAGTGTCACCAGCCCCCTCCAGCCTTCCCAGCATCAGAGCTGCAGGAGCACCTGCCCAGCAGCCCATGCCTGCACCCAGCCCCCTGCCGGCCTCGCTGGCCTCTCTGCTTGCCAGCTTCACTCTGCTCTGCCCCAAGCCTGCTGCCCACGCTTTGCTGCTGCCCTGTAATCCCACTGCCAGGCCAGGTCAGCCAGGAGGAGCAGCTCCCTCATCCTCCAATGCTCTCCCAGGACATCCCATGGCTCAAGGACAGCCCGGGCACCACAGACCCAGCAGGTGAGGTGCTGTGTGGGGGGCTCAGCTTGGCCAAGCAGCTCCCAGGGTAAGATAAGAACAAAGTGCTCCAGGTTTTCCCACACCTCAAGCATGGATGGGGCTGCCTGCCCTTCCCAGTGGCTGCCCAGGCCCAGATCCCATAGGAGAATCTTCCCCTTGCCCAGGAAAGGATCTCCCAGCCCCGTTCTCCCTGAGCATGGGGACCAGGGAGAGGGCTGCCTGCCGAGGGCTGCCTCTCTGCACACAGGTTATATTGGACACAAACCAAGACAAAGTTCAGCATTTAATTACCATGGCAGGGAAGTGGCTCAGCAATCAGAGAAAATTGAATCAGGCTCCCCGGAGACTGCCAGGTCTGGTCAGCAAACAGCCCAATTAAGAGATATAGCCAGGCACCTCCCAGCAGCAGCAAACACAGCACAGAACCCCTGTGCCACTGTGCCCCAGTCAAACTCTGCCAAGGCAGCGGGGGCACAAGTGGATCAGCACTGGGCTCCTGGGCAGGCCAGACACCCCACAGAGCTGGGGTGCACCCAGAGCCCCACTGGGCACAGCCCAAAGTGGGGATGTGCCTCTACATCCACCCCCCAAGGAAACCCACCCCAATACCACCCAGCCTGCTCCTCTGAGGGCAAGCCTGCCTCACACCCAGAGCTCCCCAGGCTCCCCCTAATCCCAGCACTCCAGACTTTCCCAGGCTTAGGGAAACCTTTAAATCAGGCCGTGGCAGGCACCATGTGCTGCTCATTAGCTGTGGCAGGAGCACGAGGCTGTGAGCTGCACCATCTGCTCCCAGCTGAGACCGTGGCAGGGCACAGGGACACGCTGCCTGCACGGGCCAGCACCAGGGACACCTGGCCCATGGCAGGGACCAGCAGGACCCAGGGGTGCAGGGGACCCTGCTCTCCTCAGCCCAGAGGGGAGCAGGAGCCAATCCAGTTTGGCATCTCCCTGGACTCCATCTTCACCCCCCTAGGTGCCTTCAGCTCTGCCTGGGATCAGCCCAAGGGAGCACCACGAGAGTGTTTGCAAACAACAGACCCAGGACAGTCACCTGTACAGGGTGCAGTGTCACAAAATCCCAGTGGGGTGGGAAACACACGTGTGACAGCACATACGATGTGGCACATGCCCCAGCAGGGCCCCAACTCCCTTCCAGCGNATATAAATAAAATAAATTATAAAATATATTTATATTAAAATAATTTATATGACTATATAAATTATAGAAATATTTGTATATATATAAATAATATAGGTATCAATAAATTGATATAAATAAATAAATATAGATAAATAAATGCCAAGCCAATGCTTGGCCAGCAGGATGGGGGATGCTCTGAAGTAACCAGGAGCAAACCCAGTCCCTCACCTGGGCAAGGAACAGGGAAGGTTTTGACCTAATGTCTCCCTCAGGCAGGTGCAGCCTGAGCTGATGGATGAGCAGAGACCACAGCACCACGGACCGAGAGACCCCCACTCTCCCCAGCTGGAGGGGCCGGGTTGTGCTTTCCAGCCATGCACCGCTGGGCCAGGGAACTCAGTNCTCCAGGTTTTCCCACACCTCAAGCATGGATGGGGCTGCCTGCCCTTCCCAGTGGCTGCCCAGGCCCAGATCCCATAGGAGAATCTTCCCCTTGCCCAGGAAAGGATCTCCCAGCCCCGTTCTCCCTGAGCATGGGGACCAGGGAGAGGGCTGCCTGCCGAGGGCTGCCTCTCTGCACACAGGTTATATTGGACACAAACCAAGACAAAGTTCAGCATTTAATTACCATGGCAGGGAAGTGGCTCAGCAATCAGAGAAAATTGAATCAGGCTCCCCGGAGACTGCCAGGTCTGGTCAGCAAACAGCCCAATTAAGAGATATAGCCAGGCACCTCCCAGCAGCAGCAAACACAGCACAGAACCCCTGTGCCACTGTGCCCCAGTCAAACTCTGCCAAGGCAGCGGGGGCACAAGTGGATCAGCACTGGGCTCCTGGGCAGGCCAGACACCCCACAGAGCTGGGGTGCACCCAGAGCCCCACTGGGCACAGCCCAAAGTGGGGATGTGCCTCTACATCCACCCCCCAAGGAAACCCACCCCAATACCACCCAGCCTGCTCCTCTGAGGGCAAGCCTGCCTCACACCCAGAGCTCCCCAGGCTCCCCCTAATCCCAGCACTCCAGACTTTCCCAGGCTTAGGGAAACCTTTAAATCAGGCCGTGGCAGGCACCATGTGCTGCTCATTAGCTGTGGCAGGAGCACGAGGCTGTGAGCTGCACCATCTGCTCCCAGCTGAGACCGTGGCAGGGCACAGGGACACGCTGCCTGCACGGGCCAGCACCAGGGACACCTGGCCCATGGCAGGGACCAGCAGGACCCAGGGGTGCAGGGGACCCTGCTCTCCTCAGCCCAGAGGGGAGCAGGAGCCAATCCAGTTTGGCATCTCCCTGGACTCCATCTTCACCCCCCTAGGTGCCTTCAGCTCTGCCTGGGATCAGCCCAAGGGAGCACCACGAGAGTGTTTGCAAACAACAGACCCAGGACAGTCACCTGTACAGGGTGCAGTGTCACAAAATCCCAGTGGGGTGGGAAACACACGTGTGACAGCACATACGATGTGGCACATGCCCCAGCAGGGCCCCAACTCCCTTCCAGCGACGCAGGAACAGCCCCAAAAACACTGGCTCAGCAGCAGTATGGCAGTTAAAAGGGAGTTAAAGGAAACCATCATTCACCAATAAACCCTGGGCCTGCCAGGCCACCAGCCTGATCCTGCGAAGCACAGGAATCCCCCAGGTCTGATGGAGACAGAGGGACACACTGCCAGCTCTGCACCCCAGTACTGAAGCTGCCATTTCCTCCCAACTCAGTGAATCCCACCCACAGGATCTCTCCCATTCCCAGGCGCCCCTGCAGGTCCCCATGTCCCACTTCCACCCCAGCACCACTGTGGTGTGCCCATAGTGCAGATAAGGCTTCCCTAGAGCCAGCGTGCTGGCAGCCTCCCAGTGCACTCCAGTTGCCACTGGGGAAACAAAAACCTGACCTTGGCAGAAGATTCTGCAGCCCCAGAGCCCATCAGGAGCACCAGAGCAAACTTGCCCACAAGACATGGGAGCAGGTGGCTCAAAGAGGTGCCTCTCCAGCCCCTCCCCAAAATACAAACAAGGGGATATAAATTAAANGGTTGTGCTTTCCAGCCATGCACCGCTGGGCCAGGGAACTCAGTGCTTGAAGGCAGAGGAGGAGCAGGAGTTCAGCTCCCTGCCAGCATCAGCCAGCACCCCAGAGCAGAGCAGGGATGGGAACAGCTCACTCTGCCAAGGTCGGGCATGGGCAGCGGGCTGGGAGGTGCCCACAGCCCCGCACGGCCCCACACGGCCCCGCACGGCCCCGCACAGCCTCACACGGCCCCGCACGGCCCCCTACAGCCCCGCACAGACCCACACGGCCCCGTACGGCCCCACACGGCCCCGCACAGACCCACACGGCCCCGCACGGCCCCACACAGCCTCACACGGCCCTGCACAGACCCACACGGCCCCGCACGGCCCCACACAGCCTCACACGGCCCTGCACAGACCCACACGGCCCCGCACGGCCCCACACAGCCTCACACGGCCCTGCACAGACCCACACGGCCCCGCACGGCCCCACACAGCCTCACACGGCCCTGCACAGACCCACACGGCCCCGCACGGCCCCNTAGCCCTACACAGTCCCACACAGCCTCACACGGCCTTCCACAGACCCATACAGCCCCCCACGGCCTTACACAGCTCCACACAGACCCACGCGGCCCCACACAATGCCGTACAGCCTCACACGGCCCCACACAACCCCGTACAGCCCCACACGGCCCCCCACAGACCCACACGACCCCGTACAGCCCCACACGGCCCCACACAGCCTTACACAGACCCACACGGCAGCTGGACATGGGACAGCGGAGCTTGGCACCCGGCTCCACTACAGCAAGCTGTGACAAGAAATCTTTCCCACCCATGTCAGACTCCAAAGAGCTGCAGAGCCGGGAAAGGGAATCCCCAAGTCCTGGGGCTCAGCTCTGAACCCTCTCCAGGAAATGGTGGTGGTGACTGTGTGGCATCCATAATGGAGAGAGCAGAGGGGCAGATTCCCAGCGAGAGGAGGCATCCTGCACCCACGCAGCAGTGCAGGGCCAGCAGGGACACAGCATGTACCAGGGCAGCACTGGACTGGCTCCTGCTCTGCCCAGAGAGGGAAGGGGTGCCAGTCACTGTCCCTTCCACCAAGCCCAAGTAAAATCCATCAGCAACTGCCCAGGGTGCAGAGGAACCCCCTGCAGAGTGATCTCCTGCGGCAGCTGCCCTCACAATCCACCACATCCCAAATCTGCCGGCTGTTTAACCAGTGGCATCGAGTGTTTTGACAGCCTCCAGCAGGAAATAGCCCTGTGGGACCACCGGGGCCAGCCCCCCACCCCCAGCAGGAACAGCAGTACAGCCACTGGCCAGGGCTGCTGTGTGATTCACACTGGGCTCACAGAGGATATCACCTTCCCTCCCCTGGGGCCAGGAGCCATGTTTCTGACAGCTTTGTTTGGGGCTTCATCTGCAATTTTCTCCTGCCTCCAATTTCACTGCTGAGGCAGCAGCTGGCTCCGTCCTTGGACTGATCCTTGGCAGGCCCTGGCCTCCTGAGCTCCTGAGGCTGCCCGATGTTCAGCTAAACCCCCTGCCATGGATGTTCAGCTGAATCTCCTGCCACGGGTGATGTGTGCGGGCACCAAACCCTCCCCAAGCTGCTTTGCTGCGGGCGCTGGCACATCCGGGGGGTGCGGCCTTGCTCCCCCTCGCTCCGTCTCCATCCCCTCTGAACGTTTCCGCTGAAAAAGCTGATTGAGTGCCTGACTGAAGGCAGGCACGGAGCCCCCTGCATGCACACACCTGGGCTCAGCAGTGCCCCAGAGCCCAGCGAGGTCCCCAGCATGTCCCTGCAGGCTGGGCAGCCGCTGTCCCCCTGCTCTCTGGAACACACGGCCCTGAGTCACAGCGGGCTGCAAAGCCCCAAAGCGAAAGCAGAGCAGCAGCGTGTCTGGGTGGGTTCAGCGCAGCAGCAAAACAGTCACAGGATGGGGCAGGGGCCCTCTGCCATGGCTGAGTCGCCCTCAGCAAGTGCAAAGGGTGGAGAGAAAGGGGCTGGGGTGCCCACAGCGGTGGTTTGCCAGCCCAGCACCCTGAGGATATAGCAGCTCTTGAGATCTTTCCTTCTGGGGATCAGGGCTGCCCCTGACCCTGCAGATGGGAGATAGAGCACCCCAGGGCTGTGCCCAACACCAGGATGGGCTGCTCCCCTCCCCCCTTCCCCTCCCCCTGCAGGAGACAGTCACATCCCGTGCCTTGGGGTGGAATTGATTGCCTTATCTCTCCCTGCACGGCCCTGTAACAGCTGAGCAAAGCCAGGCCAATACCAGCCAAAGCTGGCAGGAGCCAGTGCCCCCCCAGGACCACACCAAGGGCCTCCAAGCCACAGCAGCAGCAGGGGATGGCGGGCACCAGGTACCAGGGCTGCACCCTCCCTCTCCCTACTGGAGCCCTTGGGCAGCATGGACAGAAGCACAAATTGGGTTCACACCACCTTTCCTCTGGATCCAAATCCATCCCAGAACAGCTGATGTGGAAGGGCTACAACTTCACATCCTCGGTGACTGACCCCAGCTGGTACCAGATACTTTGAGTTCACAGAAAGCATCCCAGCAGGCAGAGAGCCCCAGCTGTGTGGCACTAGAGATGCCAGGACCCTGGCAGGGCTGGAGCCCAGCTGATCCCACCACCAGCCCTTTGCCAGCTCAGTCACTTGGCCAGAGCACCCCTGAGGGTGTGCGGCGATGAGGCGAGGGGGACCCTGAGGAGGAGCTGGGAGCGCTCCCCAAGGGTGTAGGATGATGAGGGGAGGGGGACTCTGAGGAGGAGCTGGAGTCCCTCCCCGAGGCACCAGCCAGCAGCGGGCTCTGGTGCGGACCACAGAGCATCGCAGCAGGGGCGTCCGCGAGAGCAGCAGAGCACTGGAGGTTGCAGAGTTTAAATAAACTTGAAATACGACTCAACTTCCTTCCCCAATTTCACAAGCTCCGTTTCCTGCGTCTCCTCAGCAGGCCAGGCATGCTCAGTGCCATGGCAGCTCTGGCACAGGGGATGCCACTCTGCTCTGCTCAGCTCTCTCTCAAATGAGCCAGCCGGTTTGGAGGTGCCCTCAGGGAGCAGCTCTGCAGCCAGCCAGGCCACTCAGGCCTCCAGCCAAGGAGTTTAATGGCTTCGGGGGTCAATACAAGCCATCAGCCCTTCCTGACACTGCAAAACTACTGGGCTGAGCTCTGCTTCCTGCAAGCAGCACAGTCCCACTGCCTGGCTCACTGTGCCTGCAGCACCTGCCTGTGATCTCGGAGGGGGTTGTGGGGAGAGGGGCTGCTGAGCCTCAAGGCACAAGCCTCAAATTTCCATCCCAAGCCTCCAATCAAGGCTCCTGGACAGAGGGCAGGAGTGGGGAGCTGCTGCATCGGCTGCATTGCAGCCACCCGTTTGAAGGTGACCTACAAGAAGGAAGCAGTGGCTGCTGTCTGAGGAGGAGTGGCCCCCAGGCCCTGCTCAGCACCATCGGGGCAGGAGGCAGCTCCCTGCCAGGACCACTATCCCGGCAGGGCCTGGCTGCAGCCACAGCCCTGCCCTGCCAGCTCCTCCCTGCCCCAGGAGACACAAGTCACGCTCAGAACCCACTCAGGAGACACAAGTCACACTCGAGGCTAAGGGGCAAGCAAAGGCAGACCCTGCTGGCAGGGAGGGCAAGGACCAGGGCAGGATCCAGCCCTGCCTTTGCAGACACTGCAGGTCTGAGCTGCAGGTACAAGGTACAGGAACAAATCAGCCCCTGGGCCAGGAGGAGCTGCTGGGCCTGCATTTCCTTCTGCTGACAGCAGCGCTGCTGCAGGTACCAGCCATTTCCCTCCCAGCACGTGGAAAGCCTAAATAATGTCCCCGCACCACAGCTGGCAGCTCAGCACCCAGGTTCTTTGGAGCCCAGTGCAAATGGGGCAGACGAGGGCCTCGAGGAGATGGGAGAGAGATGGGAGCCTGAGAGGCTGAGAGTGAAACACCACAGCATCTCTCCTGCCTGACCAAGACAATGAGCAGGAACTGGGATGCACAGATCCAGCATCTCTGTTCAACTGTCCCTACTCCTCCCACCCCAAGGGCTCTGTGGGACCACAGAGATGGGTCCTGATGGCTGTGGCACCTCTTGACATCAGCCGGACCATCCCCAGCAGAGAGCAGTGTGTTCCACCAACACCACCATCACTTCCCAGTCCTTGGCCCTTCCCCGGGTCCCACCTCCCTCCCACCAGCAGCACAGACACAGAGACCCCAAAGAAACAGCACAGCTGGCCCATTCATGTTATTATCAAGGGACAAAAGGGGAGCTTTGATCCGTGTCCTGCTGCATCCCAGAAACATTCGATCTCCTCTGTGCTCTGAAGGCTGAGAGAGGTGGGATCTGGGGCAGGTTTACTTCAAGGATTTTAGAGAATCCTGCAGCCTGGCTGCTCCACCAGCAGGGTGTCACCAGCACTGACAAAGGAAAACCTCGCTCTGCTCCAAGTCCAGGAGAGGAGGGGACCCAGCCCCAGCCCTCCGGAGCTGCTGTGTCAGAAAAGGTGGGTGGTCTGCAGAGAGAGCAGTTCAGCCCTTGCACACTCAGCTCAGCATCAGAGCCACCTTCCTGCACGGCGTCACAACCTGATGGCTTTGTTTTGTTTTGCAGCCTCCTTGCTCGCAGCCCTGCTCCTTTGTCCTCCCGACTCACCTCCAGCACCACATCCCCCCATCTGCCCAGCTCTCAGCAGCTGCACTGAGTGGGATATTGGCTCACTCCCTCAAGGAAGGGGTGCAAGAGGGTTGCAAGAGGGTCTCCCCCCTGCCCGGATCCTCACCATGACCACTCCAGCCCCACTGCAATGCTGCATACCCCAGTCACCTCCCGCTGCCGTCCCCTAGCCAAGCATCAGCCAGCCCAGGACCCCACTGCTGGCAGGGACCTGAGGGATTAGGAGAGCCAGGCAGAAACGGCTCCACAGCCGCCATGCCGCGGGGCACCCACCCCATCTCCAGGATGATGTTAAAAGGCATCATCTCGAGAGAAATGCAGGATGGAGACGGGAAGAGTCTGGCCAGGAGGAAATCTCCACCCCCATGCTCGGCATTAACTCGGTTCCCGGGTCAGTGTCCTGGCACAGACACAGACACTCTCTCTTGGCACAGCCCCCTTGCCCCTGTGCGGCCACCCCAGCAGGAACCGCAGCAGGGGCTGCCGTCACTCCCGCAGCTCCCCCGTCCTTCGTAGCCAAAGCCGGGCCTCGACCCTCGGCCGCTCCAGAGGAGAATGGCAAAAAAATTCCCTCCGGCTGCTGCCAGGGCGAGCAGGACAGAGGGGCCGGGGGAGCTGGGAGGTGTCGCGGTGCACACACACGCGTGCACACGCACACAGCCCTGCACATCGGCGTGCACACGCACACACAGCCCCACACCCACCCGCTCTCCTCTCCCTCCATCACTGCCGCTGCACCAGCAGCATCTTTTGTGCTCCCGCTCCGAGCAGGCAGGGCGCGGGCAGTGCCCTCCGAGCCCCGCGCAGTCCCCGCAGCCACCGGCCCGCACTGCCCGTGCCGGCGGGGGCACGGGGCACACAGCGGGGGAGGCACGGCGTGTCCGGCCGGCCGGGACGGGCTGCGGGGCCGGGCTCCCACGGGGTCCGATCCGCTCTCCATACCACGGACCCGGCAGATGCGACTGCCCCGGCACAGGGATGGGGCGAGCGGGGCCCGGCCGGTCCCTTCCCCCGCGGGACGGCGGCCCCGGCCGCGGCAGGGTCCCGGGCCGGGCAGGGTCCCGCGTTGCCGCTCCGAGGGATTCGGATCCCGTCTTTCGGTGGGGACTCCTTACTCCGAGGAGCAGCCAGCGGCAGAGCCCCGCCGCCGCGCACCGCGCCGGGCATGGCGCTCACAAAGACGAGGGTGACACAGGGGGGTGTCACCCGTTCCCGTGGGGCTCGGCCTCACCCGGCCCACGCCCCCTGAGCTCCCGCAGCCCCCCGAGCCCCGGCGGGCTCCGAGGCCGCCAGCAGCTCCTCTGTGAGGTGCGGGTCTGCAGGCGCATTGTTCCCAGCACAAAGGACACCGAGATACCGCATCGTTTCCCACCACCCAGCGGGGGGGGTGGGCAGGGAGCCCCCACAATGCCCGGCATCCTGGTGACACTTCGGACGGCCAAACCCACCCGAGCTGCAGCCGGGAACGGGCTGGGCGTCCGCCGGCTCTGCAGGTGGAGGAGCCGGGGGTCCCGGCCTCGCCCTCCGCCGGCCACGGGGGATGGTGGGCGATGGGGGCGGGTGGAGGGAAGGCAGCGCCGGGCTGCGCGGCGCGGGAGCCGGCAGGGAGACATCCCGAAACGGTGGGAGCGGGGGGTGGGGAGGAGAGCGGC
>VWZV01003688.1:293803-327762 GCA_013397155.1 Irena cyanogastra
GGACACACGGATACACCGACACAGGGACACACGGACAGAGGGGCACACGGATACACAGACACAGGGATACATGGACAGAGGGACACACGGGCATGGACACACGGATACACAGACACAGGGACACATGGACAGAGGGACACACGGGCATGGACACACGGATACACAGACACAGGGACACACGGACAGAGGGACACACGGGCATGGACACATGGATACACAGACACAGGGACACACGGACAGAAGGGCATACGGATACACAGATAGAGGGATACATGGGCACGGACATAGGGACACACGGACACAGACACACGGGTACACGGACACAGGGACACGGACACACGGATACATAGACACAGGGACACACGGACAGAGGGACACACGGACAGAGGGACACAGGATACAGAGACACAGGGACACATGGACGAGGACACAGGGACACGCGGGCACGGACACACGGGCACAGGGATACACGGACACAGGGATACACGGGCACAGGGACACACGGACACGGGCACGGACACACGGGCACACGGACACAGCTCGCACTCACGCCGTGTCACACGCACACTCGTCAGCCCCTGCTGCCCTCTGCCGGGTCAGCGGCCCCGCTGCCGCCTGCGCTGCTCCGGGATTTACCGGGGCTGTGCCAGCGCTGCTCCGGGCTGTACCGAGGGCTGTTCCGGGCTGTACCGGGTGGCGTGTTTCCATGGTTGGCATTACTCCGACACCTCCTTGGCTCCACTGGATCCTGTCCCCTCTGTGGTGTTGGGGGGGTGACACCATGGAGCAGCAGGATACAGAGCAGGGCAGGGCTGAGCTCAATGCTCCTGATAGAGCCACTGGGACTGGCAACCCTTCGGGCTGTCCAAGGCTGTGGTGAGAGTCTGTCCTAAGGGGACACGGCATGACAGAATGCTGTCCGGGTGCCAGCAGAGCTCCCCAGCGTGCACAGTCTGTACTGCAGGGCCGGGGTCCACACAGCAAGCTGGGCACCTGCACAGTGCCCACAGAGCCCTGCCCACAGAGCACTTGGCTCCATCCTAGGAGCTGGTCTGGGGGGGCTGGTGAGGGAAGCACATCCAGAGGCCATCAGAGAGCAGGGCTGGAGACAGACAAGCACTGGGAGGCTGAAGGAGTCCCTGTTTTGGCTTTCCTGAGTTGCATTCACGTTGCTGGGGCTAATGGCAGCCAGCCAGACACAGACAGGCCCTGGCTCTGCAGGAGAAAGCATCTTCCAGCAGGAGTGGGACCTACAGGGGGCTCCCAGCTCTGCAAGTTGGTGACAATGTCAGGGCAAATACCAATGGAGCAGGAGGGTAAACTGAGGGACTCAGAGGTTTCTCTGGAGGAATCCAGGCTGTATCCTGGGAGAGGGATAGCTAGGACACGCCAGCACTAGTAGCTAACAGCTGGTGGCTGATGGCTAGTGAGGCAGTGCTGTGCCCAGCACAGAGCCCAGCACCTGCCCTCTGCTCTACAGTCTGGGCCCCTTCACCCCATCCCCACACTTGCTCCTCCCCAGGTGCCAGGACCATGGGCCATGCACCCACAGGACTCTGCATCCTGCGGGAGCTCCTCAGGTCTGCTGGCATGGGTAAGTCCCAGGACACCGAATGCTGGTAGAAAATCATGGGGATGAGCAGGACATGGCCTGGGCTGGTATTCCTCTTTCTTTGTCCCGTGTTTGCAAGGACACCTGGTGCACGGTGCAGTTCCCACCCTGAGCTGCTGGTTTTCCTGAGGCTGGACTCTTCCCCACTGAAGCTCCAGGCAGAGAGGGGCAGTGACTGTGCCATGATGTTGCTCTCTTCCTACTCTCACCCACGTGCCAGCTGTACCACAAATCACATCTGTCCCTCAAATCACATCTGTCCCCCCAGTTCAGCTAGGCTCAGCTTAAGAAAGATAAACCACACACATACCTTGGATGGAGCAAATCATCCCCTGTGCAGCCCCAGACAGCAGGAGAGGGTGCAGAGCCCCCACCACAGGGGTCTTGTCCCCACCATAGCGTCACCCTTTATGTTTAGAGTCTCCAGTGACCATCCATGTGTCTTGACAAGTGATACATGCAGTCCTGCCTCTCCCTAAAACCCACCAGGAGACCACGACCACTCACCCCATAGCACGTCCTTGACATCCCCTGGCAGAGCAGCTGCCAGAGCTTAAGTGCCAACCCCTGTGCACCCCCAGCAGCAGTGTGGGTGTGAGGGTGAGTGTGAAGGGGTGTAGCTCCTGCCCCAGGGCAAAGAAGCAAGAGGAAGGGGTGCAGCAGTTTCCCCCACACCATCCATCTCTGCTGGCTGCATGCTGTGGGGGAAGCTGCTCTGCCAGGGGCAGGCACCAGGCGGGCTCTGGTGCTCAGGCTGCAGCTGGAACTCGGGCCATTCCCTTGACTGAGGTAATAAAAGCCATGCTGGGGAGCAGGCTGCCTCATTGATCTGCTCCTCCCCTGGGACACATCCACTCTCTGCATTTTAATAGAGATTAGGTGATCAAGAGCCCCCCAGTTTGCAGTTAGGTTGGGCTGGGGGCTCTCGGGAGCCAGATCCCACTGAAGAGCTGGGCTGGGAGATGGGCTGCCCCAGAGCTCAGCACCCAGATCCCACTGGGGGCACTGGGGGCCCCCTGGGCAGCCCAGAGAGGAACAGCCTCGGCTGCTGCTCAGCACCAGCACAGGCAGTGCTGGGAGCACTGCAGCAACAGCTCCACACTCTCCTGGCCCGTGCCCCACTGAGCTGTGGGGTGGATGTCATGGGCTGAACGAGACCTTCCCAGAGCTGGGATGGATGCCTGACCCCAGGAGCACAGCGTGGAGATAGTGGAAGGGGCAGAAATGGCACCACAGTGTCCAACTCTCCTCTTGGCCAGCCCCAGGGCTGCTGCCCCAGCCTGAACATACTTTCACACCTCTGCCCCATCCCCACTTTCACACACAGCTGGGACAGGGAGCCAAGAAGGCCCCAGGCCCCGTTTTGCTGCCCAGCCCCCGGCACATCTGCTCACAGGCCAGACTTAGCTGCAGGCAGGAGGCTGCAGGCTCCAGCAGAGACATGAGGATGCAGGGTCCAGCTGCTGGGATTTCAGGAGATCCCCAGAGCTTGGCAACCTCAAAATGACTGGTCTGGAGGCTGCCACGTGAATCACTGCCAGCTCTGGTTACACGTGGTCTCACATTTGCAATGCCCTCCACTGGCTGTGCAGGCAGGGTGGCAGAGGAAGGAGGGGAGGGGACCCGGAGTCACACAGCAGGAACACTTTAATGACCTGTCCAGCTCTTGCAAGACCCTGCTGGAACAGCACTGTCCTGTTCCGCAGCAGCATCCCAGAGACCTGTCCCAAAAGTAATACCACAGCTGGCCAGAGTAGCTCAGGAGCAGAGGCAGAAGCAGGAGCAGTGTGGCTCTGCTCCTGCAGCCCCTGTGACAGAACCCTGAGTACTGCAGCGGGCAGCTCAGAGGCGAGTGGCAGCGATGCTCTTTTGGGAGGGAGCTGCACCGAGCCCTGGGGATCTGCCTGGTGGCACAGCTGAGGTGTCCGGTGGGGCAGAGCCAGTTTTTGTGCCCTGCAGTGTTTCTCTTCCCTTTAGCAGCTCCACAGCTGCTTTCTCCACTTCATCCATCTCCAGCTGGCTGCTGGCTGCCATCTCATCTCTGGTCACTGCTAGGAAGGACGAGTCACGGGCCAGAGCCCCGAGGCCTCCGGAGATCAGAGCCTGTGCAGGGATGAGAGCACAGCCTGGGGGCTCAGCCTGGGGAGCTGCCCTGGCTGCACCCACCCTCCTTTCCTCCCTTCTGCTCCCTGTGGTGGCACACACCTGCTGCTCATCCTTGTGGCTAAGCTTTGCCCCCCAGTCTCCCATCATGGCATAAGCATGGTGCCCCTGGAATTTCCTGCCATCCCTGCTGTTCCCTCTGCCAAGCTGTGCCCTTGCCTTACCTCCTGAATGAGGAAGGTGATGGCTGGGGTGGAGGATGTTCCTGGCTCACCAGTTTCTCTCTGCTGGAACCTTGAGCTGGATGCTGTTCCTGTCACAGTGCCATCCTCTGTGGGCAGCTGGGTGAGAGCAGCACAGAGCTGCAACATGTGCTGGGACATTGCCCAGGGAAGATCTCTCCCATGTTAGTGTGGGGGCTGCAGGTTCTGTGCCCTGTCCCTGTCCAGTGGCTGGACAGGCAATGCCATCCTGCTGGAGCTCCTGGGTCCAGGGCACCCCCAAAATGGGACCAGCAGGGCCACGTGAACAGAGAGCTGGGAACCAGCCCTGGCATGTGCCAGGCATGAGGCACTGTGGCCAGCAAAGGGAGCATGGGGGCAAATCTGATGCACCCCTTCTGCCTGCCCTGGCTCTGGAGGCAGGTGGGGAGCCAGAGCAATGTGCTGCCAGCTGCTCCAGCTTCCAGGGGCTCCCCATGGCTGTTACAGCAGCAGGGTGGGAGCCCAGATCCATCTCCAGGGGGATCCAAGAGAAGAGCTCCAGCAAGGCAGGGAGGATTCCCAGGATGACAGGGAGGTTCACCTGTGCCCCCCACATTACACGTCTCCTCTGGACATGCATTTCCCCTTTTACCTGCTGGGGGAGGTGTGGCCCTGGTGATGAGAGACCCCCAGAGGTGCCCCCTCGCCTCCTGCTCAGCCTCTCCATGGGTATGGGGCGGTTGTGCTCTGTGGGAGGCAAGGGTGGGGACATCAGATGGGTACAAGAGCAAGGACACCACTGCCAAACAGAGCTGGGACCAGGCTTGCTACACTGGGGGAAACAAAGGATTTAGGATTTAGCAGCACCCAAAGTCCCTGTTTGAGGAAATGAACATGGTCTTGTGGCCCTGCTGCCCTGGGATGGCCAGTGCTCCCCCAACCTGAGGCACTGTCTCCATGTTTCATCACCTCAAAGGCTGGAAGGAGGGAGAAGGGTCTCCTGGAGCTTTTCAGAGAGATCCTGCTGTGCTCAGTGCCCTCAGAAAACCTCCAACTTACTGGGGCCTGCACCTCTTCCTTCCACCCACCGCCACCAGCCCTTCCCCCTGGGCTGGTCCCAGTCCCCCAGAAGAATAAGAAAGCCCAGACTCACCCCACGCCGGGCGCCTGCGCGCTGCTGGCACCGTCTTCCTCAGCACCTCGTCCTCATACTGCACCCTGGCAAGGGCAGGCAGCTGGGTCAGCCTGACTGGGCACCACACACTGAGCCCAGCTCCACCTGGGGGTGCAGCCCTCCCCACCTTCCCCAGCCTGGGGGGACAGACATGTAGAGACAACTGGGAGGGATGAACAGGGTGGAGACCCCAAGAAGCAGGGCTAAGTGCATTCTCTTACACTGGTAAGTTTTGTCCCTTCTACCTCTGCCCAGGCACGTGCTGGTGGCCCCAAGCTGGGCCTTGGCCCTCAGAGAGTGGCAGGTGAAGGGAAGGGAAGATTCCTGCAACCCCTGGAGCCCTGCTGTCCTCCTCCATGCTCACAGCACTGAGATGAAGGAGTGATGGGACGGGAGCCCTGAGTAGGCCAGGGTCAGCCAGCTGCCAGGACAGCCCCAGGGCAGAGAGTGGCAGGGCCAGCACTGCCCTCCCTGCCTGCAGGACAGCCCCAGGGCAGAGAGTGGCAGGGCCAGCACTGCCCTCCCTGCCTGCAGGACAGCCCCAGGGCAGAGAGTGGTGGGGCCAGCACTGCCCTCCCTGCCTGCAGGACAGCCCCAGGGCAGAGAGTGGCAGGGCCAGCACTGCCCTCCCTGCCCACCCTTACCCCTCCATGTAGCTGCTGCTGTTGGCATTGTTGATGTTGGTGTTGCCTTCCTGGGGGAAGTCATCAAGGAACACAGGAGAGTCGAGGTCCTCACTGCCCACCTCAGTGAACTGCAGGGGCCTCTGGCTGGCCACCTGGGGCTGCAGCGGGCTGCTGGGCTCCATGAAGCTGTCCACCTGGCCAAACAAGCCACCTGTTCTCTGCAACCAACAGGGAGGGCATCAGGGGAAGCCTGGAGCTCCAGGCTGCTCTAGGGCCATTCCCACATCGAAACAGTGATTGCTGTGCTCAGGCCTTGCAGACCACACTGCCCAAAAGCTTCACTGCCCACGTGGGGAAACTGAGGCACTGAGGGTTGATGGCCGTGCAGCAGCATTGGGATAAGCCAGCCCATGACAAATCCTGTCACCTCTGTGGGACAGCCTGAGGTGGTGGCACCTCTGAACACAGAAAGAGGCGCAACTCTGCAACCCTACAGCTACCAGGCTGTCTGTGAGACTCCCAGAGCAGGTGTGAGTGGGAACCTCCCAACCAGCAGGTAAATATCCAGCAAAGCCCTGCCAGCCACATGGGCTGGGTCCTTTGACAGCAGGGAAACTGAGGCAGAGAGCAGCTTGCCCAAGATGACACAACCAGGATATCCTGATGCTCGTAGAAAGGAAAGAAGTGCTGGTCATCCTTGTGGCCACACCCTGCAGACTGTCCTCCAGAGTTAGCAGCCAAGCTGACCCACCACCACCACTCTGAAATCAGGGCTGGCTGGGAACACCAAACTGTGGGCTGAACTCACCCTGTATATCCCCTCCTCCATGGCAGCCTCCACCATGGCTCTTTCCAGCTCCTCCTCTGCAGTCAAATCCCCAGAAATTGCCCGATGGATTTCAGGAGCAGCTTCTTCTTCAATGCTCCTCAGCCCAGCCTGGAGGGGACAGGAAGGCAGGGCTGATGTGGCCGTGCCCCACCACCCCTCCCCTTGGTGTTTGGAGAGGGAACATGGTGAGGCATGCTCCCCCTGCCAGGTGTCCTGCCAAGGACAGGCCATGGGTCACACCCTGCAGCTGCCTGGCTCTGTGCTTGGTGACACTGCTCCTGAGCTCCTGCTGTCCCACAGCTCTCCCAGTTTCTGGGCTCCTGCTGTCCCACAAAAGGGAATAGCCTGATGGAGAGTCTGGCTGGTGACAGCCAAGGGCAGGCTGAGCCTCTGTCCCTGATGTGGGACCTGGCTCTTTTCCTTGCTTTGCACCTTTGGGGCCTGGTATTTTATCTCTACAGGTGATTTCCTCCCTACAAAGTCAGGAGAGGCTAGGGACATCCCAGCCTTCTGGCCAGGCACAGAAATCCTCTGCCAGCACCCCTGGGGGCTGCTGTGCAGGTTTCTCTGACTGCAGTGGTCCCACTCAAAGCGAGCCACCCCCCTGCACCTGCTGCTCTGTGAGGCTGAGAGAACAGCAGGCACATAGAGCTGTCCAGACTCTGCTAAGGGGAGAGGAAGGACAAGGCCCTGGGACTGGAGCAGAGCAGGTGGGTAAGGGCTTGGATGAGCAGCATTTGGCACAGACAGTGGTCTGTGGTGGGAGTTTCCAGGTCTTAAAACTACTTGGTGAGGCAGCAGATCCTGCCAAGCCCTCTCTACAACTGGAGTCAGTGGAGGAGAGAGTCAAAACCCTCCTTTGCTTTCTGAGCCACCTGCAGCCTGCTCAGCAAGGCCACACTCAGTGCTGGGGACTCATGGCCAGTTCAGTGCTGCTTTACCTGGGGCACCTCACTGCCAGAGGCCGAGGCACAGGCTCCCTGCAGCTCTCTGAGCCACCCTGGACACCCCCAGGCTGGGGAAGCCTCTTCCCTGACCTGCAGAACTCCCTGCCTGCCTCCAGCAGCACCCACACACCAACCTGGATCTCCACAGGATTTTTCTTGGGCCGGTACCCATAATATTCCTCCTGGCGCTTCATGAACTTCCTGAAATGTTCTTGGATCAGGAAAGTAGCGTAGAATTTGCCCACTGTCACCTCATCATCTGGAGGGAGGAAACCAACATGATGATTGTGCCTGTCACAGGATCCCAAGTGGCTGGAGCAGTGGGACCCTGACCAGGGTTGCTCTGTCCCTCTGGAAGTGCCACCAGGTGACATACCTCCAATAGGGGGGATGACCTGGTCCAAAAGCTTCATACTCGTTCGCTTCCAGATTTTTTTGATAATAGCTCTGAGCTCCTCATTGGCCTGTTCAAAATTACCTGTGAGGAAAGCGAGCAGGACAGAGCAGTTCATTCCCAGGGATGTGAGCAGGAGTGAAGACAAAGCTTGTGAACAGCTGGCCAGTCTCCTGGAGGGTGTGACAGCTCCTCTCTGTCTCCCCACCCAACAAAGATGAGCTTAGTAAGAGTGAGGCTTTGATTTTAGCCAGAATACTTCACAGATTTTGACTGCCCCTTTGGTGCTCCCACAGAGTCCACCATTCCTGAAATCCCAGTCTGTCTCCAAGATCTCCTGTGCTTCTCCCAGGCTGCCATGTTCCCACCCCAGCCAGAGGGAAGCACTTTGCCATGCTGCTGGAAGACACTGACCCCAGGAGCCCAGCACTGCCTGGCCTTGGCTGCTGCCACAGCTGGCTGCCCAGCCCAGCCCAGAGCTGCTCACAGCACAGCACAGCCCACAGGCACAGAAACAAGTGTTGCAGTAAGGTAGAAAAATCATTAAAAAAGGCTTCATAAAATCAAGCCTGCTCTCCAAAAATCAGTGGTTGGCCTTGTCAAGCTAGCCCTTTGCAAGTTCCCGTGTGAAAGCAATCCTGGAGTGAGCAGTTCATTAGCATAACAATCTATTCCTGGGTAAAAAACAACTTGCACATGTATAAACTGGTTTTGCACCCTCAGATAGAAAAATGAAAACTCTCTCTCACAAATAACTTTTCCTACACCTACACACTGGGGTTTGAGTGACCAATCAAAACAGAATAACAACTTGTTACTAACCCATAAAGTAATTTGCAATAAAGCTACTGGCCAATTGGAGTCCCACAGGAGGTCTGTAAAACTGTATAAAAACCAGTTATGTGAATAAAGAATGAGCTTTCTCCACCATGAAGAAAATGGAGTCCCGTGTGATTTATTCCCATAAAGGTGGTGGGACACCTTCCCACAGCAAAGCTCAGCAAACTATGCTGCTGGCAAGGAAAGGGTGAAAGCAGCTCCTCCCCAGCACAGCTGGGAGCTGGACCTGCCCCACTCCTCAGCTGTTCAGGTGGCACTGGTAGCACTGGTTCACTCCTCAGGGCAGCAGCACTTGGCCATCAGCTAATAACATCTCCAGGGCTGAGCAGGGCTATGCAGGCCCCAGGGCTCTGGTCCTGGGATGGACAAAGAGAGCAGAGCTGAGGGGTTGAAAACAGGGTCTGATCCCACAGACAAGTGCCCTGAGCTCCCTGGCCAGCAGGGGAATGGTGTGTAACCCATACCCAGTTATAGAAAGTGGGCTTTTCTAAGGGAAGGAACTGCACCATACCTGCTCCTATCTAATAAAGGACAGTTGCAATATTATGGTATTGATAATTGCAAAAACAAGCTGTGGACAGATGCAGTAACCACAATTTGTCCTCCCATCTGTTTTAGACCAAAGGTTTTCCCTGAATCTCAACATCTTCACTCCCAATACAGCTGCTGGAAGAACGAAGCACTCTTTTTAGCTCTCTTTTAGCTTAGCATCATTAGATTTCCATTAAAAGGTGCCATGTGGCTGGTTTTCATGCACAGTGGAAAATTTTCATCATACTCTGTCCTTCTTTCCAAACGTAATGTGCACTTTTTCCTGCTTGAGGCAACACTTGAATGTTGACACTGAATGTCTCCTATTTGAATTCAATGTCAGATTGCTGCCTGGTCATTATTCAATGCATCCTGGACAACAGCAAAACTCAGTCTATATGAAACAAGATTCAAACAAGGGAAATTCACAAGGAAGGTCCCCTGCCAGGCTGTAGAGGCAGCCAAGGTCACTGCTTACCTTCTGTCTTGATCTTGAGGGCTGTCCTCACCAGGGCAAAGAGGGTGGCGTTGAAGGTGACGGTGCCGTCGCTGTTGAGGGGCATGTTCATGCACACCAGGCGCTGCACAGCAAACCAGCTGTGAGCCCAGGGACAGAGCAGCCTGGCACCCCCAGGCTCAGTGCCTGGCCTGGCCACAGCCTCTGCTCAGGGCATGCAGCCCTCCCAGACCCAGGGGCTCCGCGTCACCCCTGGTACCACAGCTGCCAGAGGCAGGGACATCCCTGCTCCCAGCCAGCTGAACCAGAGCAAGTGATGGCTAGAACTAGGGAAAACAACTTACAGGGGCATGGGTGCCATGAGAGAAAATCATGGAATCACAGAATTGTTTGGGTCAGAAAAGATCTGTAAGATCATCAGGTTTAACCATTCCCCAGCAGTGCCAAGGCCACCAGAAAAACCATGTACACAAGCACCACGTCCACAGGGCCCTTAAATCCCTCCAGGGTGGAAACCCACAACTGCCCTGGACGGCCTGTCCCACGGCCCAACCAATCTTTTGGTGAAAAAATTTTACTCAATATCCATCCTAAACCTCTCATGGTGCAACTTGAGACTGTTTCCTCTTGTACTGTCACATGTTACTGGAGAGAAGAGACCAACTCCCACCTGGCTTCAACCTCCTGCCAAGGAGTTGTAGAGAGCAAGAAGGTCCCCCTGAGCCTCCTCTTCTCCAGGCTGAACCCCTCCAGTTGCTTTGAGAGATGGGAGTCATTTTGCATTGCACTCCCCACTCCAAAACATGTTCCAGGCTGCTGTGAGGAGTCTAGGGATCAAATCTCCTGATGTGTTTGCCCAAAGCCCGGGAGGGATTACACCAGTGCCTGAGCTCCTGCCCATGCATGTTACATATGAGCCCCACACAGGCCCCGGGTTTGTTCAGAATGAGCTAAGCCAGGAAAAGTGTATTTCTGCTGTGAAAGTTGGGGTTTCCTGCTCCCCAAGCACTATCAGCTCTTGGAAACAAGTTCTACAGCCCAGCTGACACAGCCACATGCTCAGGCCCTGCCCTCCTGCACCAGCTGCAGTGTGGCCTGGGGGTCCCCTGTAATGTAATGAGGGCTCTGGGCAGAGCCAGCCCATCAGTGCCACACCTTTCAAGTAGGAGGTGAGCATAGGTGAGTCCTGACCTTCAGGAGCTGAACCACCTCAGCTCTGTCAGTAGCACCTCTCCTTGCCCCCCAAATACACCCCCTCATTAAAAAGAGAGGTCAGAGCAGAGTACAAGCCATGGCACTGGAAGCTGGCTCTGTCTGGACTGTCACTCTCAGCCTGCTGGAGGACACAGTGACAGCTTGGGGAACATGTCCCTGTGCTCACACACCTCATCACCACCTTGGCTCTTACCTTACAAGCTACACGGTGTGGGCAGAACTTCCCAAAACCCAGGGGAGGGTTGATACGCCTCAGCAGAGTCACCACATCCAAGTGTTTGATTCTCCCCCTGCAGAGGAAGCACAGCAGCTCAGCACTGAGGCACCAGACCTGCTTGACAGGGGCTTGGGGAGCTGCTCTGGGGGCTGATCATTGGGATCTCCCCCGTGCTTCTGTGCTGGGCAAATCTCTGCTCTTCCCTCTGCTCCTCCTGGGGAAAGCAGCTGCTCCCTGTGGCACTGGGGAGCAGGTGAAGGTGTGGTGGCATGGGAAGAGCTGGCAGCCTCACCACAGCTGGATGAAGAGGGAACTGAAAGTCTTATGTTCCCAAATATCCTGATGGCTTTTGTCAGACCTGGATCAACTCTGGCAAGCCCACATGCACCTCTGAGATGCTGGAACCTGACTCACAGGCAGTGCCACAGCTCACCCTGCTGTGCATGTCTCCCTCTCCACGGAACACCCTCTCCATGGAACACCCTCTCCACGGAACACCCTCCCCATGGAACACCCTCCCCATGGAACACCCTTCCCATGGAACACCCTTCCCATGGAACACCCTCTCCACGGAACACCCTCCCCATGGAACACTCTCTCCACGGAACACCCTCCCCACGGAACACCCTCCCCATGGAACATCCTCTCCCTGCTGCCCACCCACACTCACTTGGCCTCAGGGTCGTACTCAGCCCAGATCCGCTTGAACTCGTCCAGGTGATGCGGGCCCAGGATGGACCAGTCGCGTGTCAGGTAATCAAAGTTGTCCATGATGACAGCCACGAAAAGGTTGATGATCTGAGGGCAGAGGAACGGATGGGAAGGAGCCAGCTAGGGGACAGAGACCAGCACTACGAAACCAGGGGCAGATGTGCTCTGGAGCAGAAGGGGATGGGGGTCTCCTGGAGTCACAGCATGCTGAGTGAGGGTCTTCCCATGCAGAGAGGAACCTCCCGCTCAAGCAGGTCATGTGAAAGGACAAACACATCAGCACCTTGTCCCTCTCCACCCTTGCCAAACACAAACACATCTGGAAGGCAGCACATGGAGGCTGTGGGAAGAAGCTAAAAGGGGATCCTGGGTTCCCCAGGAGTGCAGTGTCAGTTTACAGCATGGCTGGGTAGGTGGGCTAGGGGTGATGTCCCCAGGAGGAGGTTGTGTGAGCTCACCCCATGAGACACACAGCTAACACCACCGTGGCTGCCCAGACAGGACAGGGGTGCTGAAGGGGCCCTGTGGGAGCCAGCACACTGTGGGAAATGGTTTTGTAGAGAAATCTCAAAGCTTGACAGAAGGCTTACATAGTGTGCATCTGTATGTAAACCTTGAGAGAAGAAATGCTGACTTAGAAACACCATGGAATAGGACAGACATCGTTAAGAGAAAGGGAACTAGAAACAAGTTTCAAAGGGTGGCCTTACAAATAAGACTAGATACTTTGGAGAAATAGAACTGTGAAAGATGCATACCAGGAAGGCACAGAGCATGTAGAAGCTGATGAAATAGAAGTAGGCAAAGCCAGTGCCACAGGTGTACTCCTCGCCCTCAGCGTAGTCCGACTCGGGGTCGCAGCGGCGGCCGTAGCTGCAGTCCAGCAGGATCTCCTGCCACGCCTCGCCCGTGGCACACCTGGAAAGAGGGGACACCTGCTGGACCCTGCCTGTTCTGGGCATGCAGGGAGGGCTGAGGCCAGCCCAGCACACAGAGGAATGGGAAACATAAGCATTTGTAAGGAAATCCAAACCCTGCACTGACATAATATGTTGGAGTTCTGGATGCTGAGAGTTTTAGACTTTCTGTACAGACAGATTCTGACTCCCAGGAGAGCACTGCATTTGACCTGAGGCCGTGAAAAAGGCTTCCAAAATTGATTGATAGCACAGGGATTGCAAGTGTGTAGTTGGTTAGAAGTGTGTAATATCACAGGGTGGAAAACTCAGAGTTTGGGGTTTTAGAATATAGTAATAAATATGAAGCAAGATGGAGGTTTTAGGGCGGAGACAGGTTGTTCTTCTTTACCTTCTTCTTCCTTCTTCTTCACCTTCTTCTTCCTTCTTCTTCATGGATTTGGGTGGTATTTTGTAATTGGACAGAAAAGTCTGCAGTGTGGACTTCAAGGGATTAGTTATTGAGTTAAAAGTGAAAATAATTCACCTGTCATTTCTTAATTGGATAGTTTAGCCTGAAAAGACCTTGTAACAAGAGATAGTTGGCCATTTTGTGCCTTGTTAATGAAGGACTGCAGAACTCACTGCTGTGAGACTGTGACACTGATAAGAAACAATAAACACCTGAGTCTGAATGTGAACTATTGTCTCAAGTGCCTTCAATCCTGACCCCAACAGGGGTAGAAAAAGGAAGCCGTAAACTGGCAATAATACACTGAAATTTTCAAAAATCAAGGAAATAAGATTCCCACCTTATCACAACACTAGGCAGAGAGCAGAACTAATAACTCCCAGCTGCTTTTGGTGAAACAGTGCCTAAGAATGCCAGTTAAAGGCCAGCTTTGATTCGTAACACTGCCCATAAAATGTTTGTGTTATCAGAAGCACATGGGCAGCCCCTTGGAACAAACCAATGGCAGATCCACTCCAGGAAGAGTGGAGGAAGAGCTGCTGTCTTGTGAGGGTATGAGGTATCAATGCAACACAAGAACAGCTCATGCTAGGTGAAGGCCACCCAGGTTTATGTTAGTAATTGCTGTATTGACTGAATCACTCCCAAAAGGCTGTTTGTGAACAAAAAAAAACGAGCAGTCAGGATTCTGGGCTTGCTGCTATAGGGCCAATGAAAGCTTCAGAAAGTGTTTGGAGTCAATGAAAGCCTTGAGCTGAGCTCCTGCTTCCCATGAGTTTCCTCACAATTCACAAATCAAAATCCAGTCCAGGAAGGAAATATTCAGAATAGAAACCCCAAAATGCCCTTCTCTCCAGCAGCCCTGCCACACCAATAAACCCACAGCCTCTCCTGAAATGCCCCACTGCTGCAGAAGATCTTTCTGTGGGACAAAAAAGAAATCAGCTACTGAAATGTTGGTCCTCCCTCACTCCAAGCTGGGCACTCCCACAGGCTCAGAGCCTTCTGGAGGTGCTTACAAGCCAGGACAAGACTGACCTGAAGAGCAGCAGCACAGCCTGTGGAAAGGTCTGGAAGTTGTTGTTTCGGTTGATCTGGGTCCCATCCACCATGGCAATCTTCCCAAACATCTGTAAATCACAGTGGCAGGTCTCCAGTGAGCTTCCTTTGGCACCAGCTACCAGAGCACCTCTGGGGCCTAAGCTCCACTTCCTCTTGTTTATTTGGCTTTGGGCATCCCCAAAAGAGACTGAGATTGGGATGTGGGTGCTCTGGGGCTTGGACATTCCTGCCAGTGCTGAAAACAGCCCTGACTACAGCTGCACTTCATCTGGGCCAGGGAGACAAGGCCTGAACCAGCAGGAGCACTGGTGCCTGTGTGTCTGGGCTGTGCCATCGACTCCCAAAGGGCTCTTTGCCACGTGCCTCAGCTGCCCTGGCTGAAGCTCGAGGATGGGAGGCTGCTGGGGTGGCAAACATCCTTGCAGACCAGGGTAAGCAGGTCTCATCATGTACAAAGTCCCAGAGAGGGCCTAACAGAGGAACCAGTCCCTCCCTGTTCCACCTCCCCAGGTGCCACCAGGCTCAGGGCATCTGATGAAGACCAACTCCCACCCCCTGCCCCTGTGCCCCTCACCTGCATCCCAATCACAGCGTAGATGAAGAAAAGCATCACAATCAGCAGGGCCACGTATGGCAGAGCCTACAACAAAAGGACCATGGCTTGTGTGAGACACAACCCAGGGACAGGGCACGGGCCCTGGAGGTGCTGCAGGAGGTGTACCTGTCCCTGTGTGGGGAGGGGACAGCTTACCTGTTCCTCTCACACCCTCCTGCTGGCCCCTGCTCTGTGGTTCTCACACATGGGGGCTGATGCCAGCCCCCATGGGGGCACTGGTCTCTGTGGCTGGGACAGAGGCTCAGCACACCCCAGGGCTGCCCAGGGCCGAGGGCAGTGCCCAGGTCAGGCTGTGAGCTGATGCTGCAGCACGCCCAGCTGGTGCAGATGCCAGTCAGCCAGGACCAGGACAAACGGGCCCAGCAGGTACTGGCCAGCTCTGACACCCAGTGCTGTCAGCCAGGGAGCCCCACACACCTTCCCACCCACGTGGGCCATGTTCTACACACCACAAGCCCCCGGCCCCACCTGAGGTCAGCAAGAGCACTGGAGCTTTCTCCTCTGCCTGGTGAGGACAGGCTGCTCACGCTGCCAGGGATCAGCCACTGCTGCCAGCCCTGGGCATGTGTGCGTTTGGGAGGGGAGCACTGCTCCTGACAGACCTGAAAGGACTTGATGAAGGTCCACAGGAGGGTCCTGACACCTTCACCCCGGCTCAGCAGCTTCACCAGACGCATCACCCGGAAGAGCCGGAAAAAAGTGATGGAGACGCGGGAGTTGTCGTCAGGGTCCTGCAGGCAGAGCACAACAGCTGCAGGGCACAGAGTGCTGGAGCTCCAGGCCTTCAGGGCAGGGGCTGCAAGTCCTGGGGGGAGGAAGAGTAACGAGATCCCACCCCCAGGCACCAGCCATGGTGCCCTTGCCTGCACACAGGGTCAGACTGCAAAGGCCACTGGCGCTTCTCCCACTGGCACTTCTGCCCCCAGCCTTGCCAGGGATCCCATCTCCCCAGGCCCCACGCTCACACTTCTGACACTGGGATAATGCAGGAGGGAAGGCATGCTGCCACAGGGACTGGGAGATCTGAGGAGGTCACGGGGCCACCACAGACAGGCTCAGTCCCACCAGGGTCTTGCCCAGCATGTCCTGTATCTGTAGGGTGAGGTGTAGGGTGGGCACCAGGCACAGGAAGGGCTAATGGCAGCTGTTCAAGCAGAGAAGGGCTGTTTTGAGACTGTTACAGCAGGACTTTCACCAAAGGAGGGACTGAAGAGAGGTGTCTGTGCGGGTGCTGCCCATGTCACCTGGCTGTGCAGTGATGTGGGTATCCCCCTCGAAGGGGTGAACAGCCAGGGGTTCAGGGCACAGTGGGCAGGCAGGGGCTGAGGCAGGAGGCACAGCTCCTGGCCTGAAGGGACTGGGCTTTGTCTGGAAGCACCTGACAGTGGTGGTTGGAGATGCTGGGGACTTGGTCACCTGTGCCCTTGATAGCCCCAGCATGGCACAGCCTCAGCCACAGTCTCTGCCACCAGGAGCCATGAGCAGACCCTCCTGGCACTGCCTACCTGGACTCCACCACTGCTTGGGATGCTTTTCCCACTGCCCCCTTGGCCTGCCAGAGCTTTACTACTGCCACTGGATGCCTCTCACTCCCATCACCCAGGCCACTCACTGCCAGCTATTTCAGGGCAACAAAACCCAGTAAATACCTGTAAATACCAGTATCCTGTAAATACCCCTCCCAGCAGCTCCACTTTACTCAGTATCACACTTCTGAGCTGCCAGGGCTGCACTGAAAAACTCCATCTCTTCTCCCACCTCCTTCTTTTTCCCTTTCACTTTCCCGGTGCCTCGTGCCCATCCAGTGAGTGCAGTGGTCAGGAACATCCCACCAGCCCCAGTGCAGCCCCTCCCCACCACTGGGGCAGTGTCCTGTGGGGAGCAGCTGGCACTCTGCTGTTCCCAGCTCCAGGGCCCTGGGAAGAGGCTCTGGCACCTGGTACCCTGCAGTCAGCTCCCTCCACATTTTCAGACCAACCCAGGGCACTCCACTGCCACTGCAGCCCTTGGTGGTCTATTGGATTAGGTCTTTTTGTGACTTAGAGATGGGGTAACTGAGAGGTGTTCTGAAAACTTTTATTCCATTTTCAGTCTCATGTGAAGGGTGAGACAATACAGATGTTATAATTCACACCATCACAATCAGAAGCTGAGTATTTCCTAATTCCAATACATCGTAAGTGTTTCTTGGCCTACCAGCTTTTGCTACACCATGCTGTAAATGAACCTTCTGTCAAGCTTTGAAAATTCTCTACAAATCTATTTCCCACAGTGGCCTTTGGCCACCAGTGCAGGGCTTGGCCACTCAGCCTCCCCGGGCATGGGGCTGCACCCAGGGGACACAGCCAGCTCTGGGGGAGGGCACAGGGCAGGGATTGCCCTCTCACCATTTCTCTGGCAGCCAGAGCCTGCATCCCTTCAGGCCAGGGTGATGGGCAGAAGGACCAAGGCCAGCTTTGAAGCTGGAAGCTCCTCTGATACAGCAGTTCAGGGGATGGGTCAGTGAAGGGCAGGGCTGGGCTTTCAGATGGGCCCAGGAGGGCTGGGGAACAGCCTTGCACCTCTCAGGGTGTGTCACCCTCTGTGTGTGGTGTGTCACCCAAATCCCTGTCAGCGAGGGCAGAGCTACAGCCCGGGGGAGCAGCTGGGTGTGGTGGCCTCGGTGACACGCCGGGCACAGGCAGTGAGGGGAGCAGGCAGGCACACACAGCTGGAACTTACAGTGCCATCACAGCCCCCGCCGAGGCAGTACAACCCACCACTGGGTGCCAGGATGGTCTGAGGAGAGAACAAGAGAGGCAGCAGAAGTGAGGCAGGAAGGACAGGGAGGGGTGTTGACACACAGAGATCACACAGACACAGAAGAAAGAGTAAGATGGAAACTGGGGAGAAGAGGAGGGGCAGAGGGAGGGCAGGCAGAGCCCACCATCCCTTAGGTGATGTGACTCTTGATAGGCAGAGGCAGCATCTGGGTGAGCAAGGAAGCACACAGACCCCGAGGGACTCACCCACCGCTGTGCCCTGCTGCACTTCACCTGCTGTGACAGCCTCCAAGGGGCAGGGCTGTGCCCAGGAAGGCTGGGCCACACCTCAGTGATGCTGCTGCCCACTGTGCTCAGGCCCAGGGGTCTGGAGCCCTCAGCCAGCACAGGACTCCTGCTCCCAGCACGGCAGCTCGGGCACCAATGCTAAACTGCTGCAGCTTGGCTTGGAGTGAGCACCAAAACTGGCACCCAGGGGTGGGCAGGGGACAAACCCCCTGAGGCTCCTCAAACTAGCCAGAGCCACACTCCCCCTGCTGCAGAGAGCCTGGGACACTCTGGGGCAGGAGGACTCAATGTCAGCCCTGATCTGGTGGGCTGGTCCAGCCCCCGTGCCCCCTTCACAGCCCAGGCTCGTTCCTGGGGTCCCAGCCAGCAACTGGGGGGGTGGGGAGGCTGCAGGGGCTGGGCCTTGCAAGGGGCTGAGCTGCCAGGGCAGTGACAGCAGCAGGAGCACACAGCCTCCTCCTTTCCAGAGCCTGGGGCAGCACTGCCAGTGGGACCCCAGCCCTGCTTCCCTCAGACCCCTCAGGACCCCCGGGACTGGGGAGGGGAGGGGAGAGGGAGAGGAAGAGGGAGAGGGAGAGGTCGCCATCCCCCTGCAGAGCTGGACACATCCTAGCACTCCTGCCTCATGCCAGGGCAGGTCCCAGTGCAGCCTTGGGTGGGGACAGCGCTGTCCCCGAGCCCCGGACACTTACATCGATCTCGCTGAGGATGACATCGATGATGCTGCCAATCACTATGAGGAAGTCAAAGACATTCCAGGGGTCTCCAAAGTAGCCCTGTCAGGGAGGAGCCAAAGGAGAGTGAACATGCAAGGGTATAAGTCAAGGAGGAGACAGAGGCGGGGGCCCAGAGGAAGGGGTACCAGAAGGTTCTTTGGTGACTCTGACCCCCAGAAGAGGGGATGGTGGTCAGAGCTTGCACCCTCTGCTCGGTTATTTGGTCCTGTCTTGCAGTGCAGTGAAATGAGGAGGGTGGATCAGGATGGCTGGAGTGGAGCTGTGACCCCACTATGGCCAGGACACTGAGCATGGGGATAATGGCCAACTGGACTGGGTGGGATTTGGCTAGCAAGGGTACCCCTGACAAGCAGTAGTCCCTCCAGAAACTCCAAGGTCCTGTGCATGGGGGTCCTTAAGGGTCTTGCAAGGAGAAGTTCTCTGTAGCTGCTCGTACTCAAGAGATGCCCAATGCAGGATAAATGGACCCAGCCTGCTTTCCATGCTGATCATGCTCTTCTCTCACCTTGACTTTAAAGGCCATGAGCTTGAGGACCATCTCCAGGGTGAAGAGGACAGTGAAGGCCACATTGAGGATGTCTGAGATGTGGTTCATTTCTGCAGACTGGTTGTAATGCTACGGATAGGGCAGAAGGAGTCATTAGCTGATGGCAGATCCAGCCTCCATTGTGAGCTCAGAGATGTGTGCTGGATGCAGAGCCCCCTCCCACAGCCAGGTCTATAGCTCAGCAAAAAGGAAATTTCCCCTCTGCAGCCCCTTCTCTGGGCTCCTCACATCCCACCTGTCCCATTTTGCCCCATCATACCCTAAGCAAATATCCCCTGTCCAGAGGCTGTCTTGGGGATGGCAGGGCTGAGCCAGCCTGTGCACTCCCACAGACCCCAGCCCTGTGCCCTTACCTGCATGCCCAGGCAGATGGTGTTGAGCAGGATCAGGAAGAACATGAGGTACTCGAAGTAGGAGGAGGTGACCACGTACCAGATCTGGTACTGGTAGGGGTTCTTGGGGATGTAGCGGCGCAGCGGGCGAGCCTTCAGCGCGTACTGCACGCACTGCCGCTGGGGAAGGGAGGCAGGGAGGGAGGGCAGGTGTGACCCCACTGCAGGGCACGCTCACCCACACACCCAGCACCACCAGCCACGCTGCACACCCCCACAGGCCAAGCTGGAGTGCCCTTCTCCCCCAGCCCAACCACGCAGGCCAGGTACAGCAATGAGCAACGGAACCGCTGTGCTCCCTGCAAAACCACCCCAGAGCACCCACATGGGACAAGCTTCCAAAGCCATCTCTTGCCTCCAGAGTTGGCCATGCTGCCCTTGGCCTGACCCCTCCAGCCCACAGCCTGCCTGCTTGTCCCAGCATTTCCCCAGGGTCTCTCAGGACCAGGTTAGAGCACCCTGATGGTGTGGTGGGAAAGGACCTGGGGTACTGGTCAACAGCCAGCTGAACATGAGCCAGCAGTGTGCCCTGGTGGCCAAGAAGGCCAGTGACACCTGGCCTGTATTAGGAATAGTGTGGCCAGCAGGAGCAGGGAGGTCATTCTGCCCCTGTACTCAGCACTGGTGAGGTTATACCTTGAGTGCTGTGTCCAGTTCTGGCCCCTCAGTTTGGGAAGGACCTTGAGATGCTTGAGCACATCCAGAGGAGGCAATGAGGCTGGAGAGGGGCTGGGAACACAAATCCTGTGAGGAACCACTGAGGGAGCTGGGGGTGTTTAGCTGGGAGAAAAGGAATCTCTGGGGGGAACTTATCACTCTGTACAACTCCCTGAAAGGTGGCTGTGGCCAGGTGGGGTTGGTCTCTTTCTCCAAGCAGCACTGACAGAACCAGAGGGCACAGTCTCAAGCTGCACCAAGGGAAATTTAGGTTGGATATTAGGAAATAGTTTTTCACAGAAAGAGTGATAAAGTTCTGGAATGGCTGCCCGGGGAGGTGGTGGAGTCACCATCCCTGGGTGTGTTTAACAAAGCCTGGCACTGTGGCACTGGGTGCCAGGGTTTAGTTGAGGTGTTTGGGCTGGGTTGGACTCAATGATCTCGAAGGTCTCTTCCAACCCGGTCATTCTGTGATTGTGTGAAGACACCACAGAACCAGGGGTGAAAGGGCCACTGAGATGGCTGCACAGGCCTGTCCCTCCCCAGCAGCCCAGGGCCATCTCTGCTGGGTTTCTGTGTGGTTCACATCACCCTGGCACCCCTAGCTCAAGCTGCCCGTGCTGCCTCCGTGCAGCAGCATGACAACACTCCAGGGCCAGCACTTGTCCCTGTCCCATGTCCTCCCCAGCATGTCCCACATCCTCTGCCAATGCCTCTGCTGCTTTCAGCCTTGCTGTCCCCAACCAGAATGACAGCATGACAGCATCACAGAAGGGCTGGCAGCAGGAAGCACCTCTGGAGATGGTCTAGTCACAGTTTCCTGCCCAAAGCAGGGCCAGCTGGAAAACGCTGCCCAGGACAGTTGGCTTTTGAAAAGCTCCAAAGATGGAGGCTTCACAGCCTCTCTGGGCAACCTGTTCCAGTGCTTGGCCACTTTCACTATAAATAAAGGGTTTTTTAATGTTTAAATGGAATTTCTTGTTTTCTTCAGTTTGTGTCCACTGCATTTTTCCTGTCCTGGGCACAACTGAAAAAAGCCTGGCTCACTCTCCTCTATGCCTTCCCATTGGTGTTGATACCCATAGGTCAGGTTCCTATGAACCTTCTCAGCACCAGACTTGACTCCCAGACCCTCCTTAGATGCTGCAGGCCCTCCATCATCTCAGTGGCCCTTTGCTGGACTCACTGCAGTACATCCACGTCGCTTTTGTACTGGGGAGCCCAAAGCTGGGCACAGCCCTCTGCTCCAGCTCACTCTGGGCACCCTACCTGTCCAGGGAGGCCCACTCCCTGTTTCTGTCCCCTCTGCCCTTCCCTCAGGCTTGTTTTGTGCTAGACATGGGTCCAGCTGGCCGTGCCTCAGCAGCAAACAGGCCTGGGGCAGGTTCAACTCATCTGTGTCAGCAGTGTCCCCACAAAGAAGGGCTGATCCAAACCAGCCAGCCCCAGCAGTGCCAGGTCCAGGGCTGGTCCTCATTGTCCTGCTCCAGCAGTTCCATTACCTGATTCTTGTCCAGTTCACAGTTCTTGTACTCATTCTCCCCTTGCTCCTGGAAGGTGACGATGACAAAGCCCACAAAGATGTTCATCATGAAGAAGGCAATGAGGATGATGTAGATGATGAAGAACATTGCAATCTCCACCCGGTAGTTGTAGATAGGGCCTGCATCCTCAGCATTGGTGTCAATGGCCATGTACAGCAGCCTACAGGAGGCAAAGTGAGGCAACAGAAATCCTAATTGGGCGGGAAAGACCATGTCTCCTCTTGAAAGTCACAGAGAGCGTTGGGGACATCCAACAATGGTGGGACAGGAGTGCTTGGGTAACCCTGCCAGCTCCACAGACACTGCCAGGGTGACTGGTCCTGCTCTCAACCTGGACAGCTCTTCTTTCTTTACCCTGGCCAAGGCCCATGTGTCTTAGGTTAGCTGGGGGTGTGAATTCTATCCGCATCTGTCAGAGGTGGGGCAGTTATCTGCTGTTCATTGGGCAGTTTTTCTTTATCTCTCCCACAGCCAATCCTCCCTCCAGGAGATCTCTGCTGTCAATGGCCACTGAGTGTCCCTGCATGCCTGATAAAATTNATGGCAGTGCCCTGCTCCCAGCACAGACCTCCCTCAGCAGAGACTCACTCTGGCCAGCCCTCGAAGGTGGAGACTGTGAAAAGTGACATCATGGCCGAGAAGACGTTGTTGAAGTGGAAGTCACTGTGCAGCCAGACACGCTCCTGGACCTCAATCTGCGTGGGGTCTGCGTCCACGTAGTTGATGAACTGACCCCTGCAGCAGAGGGGACACAGAGCTCACGGGCAGGGCCCCTCAGCCCACAGGCTGCAGCACTGGCCTGGGCCTCCTTGGTCCCTGGGAGGGGAGGACAGCCCTGTGCTTGCTCCTGATTTACCCCAGGGAGAGGGAGAACAGGACGACACCTCAGGTCCATGTTTGGCTGCAACATTCCCACGCAGGTACACAAGCATTCCCCACCACATCCCCCCAGCTCCCATCCCTGGCCACTGCCCACCTGGGAGCTGCAGAGAGCTCTTACCTGCACTCCTTCTCCGTCAGCTTGGATGGGTCTGTGCACCTGTAGAACTTGCCCTGCATTCAACAGACACCAGGAGTGGCCATGGCGTTGTTTTGACTTTAGAAGCCCTGGGGAGTTTTGACTTTTTCCCAGCCCTCAGTCAGTGCCCCCCTCACCACCCTAGTGCAGACTCTGGCCCCGGCCTCCCCACCGTGCCTGCCAACACAAGGCAGTTCACAAAGTGCTTCGGTCATGGCAGACCTGGGGCCAATCCCAGGCTGAGATCAAAAACACTGCCTGGAGATGGGAACAAACCTTCCACAGCCCTGAGTGAGGCCTGCCTAGCTCACCCTGTCTGGGAGTCAACTATCTGGAAAATAGGGAAGAAAGCAGTAACCAGAGAAATAACTAAAAGCTCAGGTATGCTGACAGGTCTGCTCAGTCTGCTGGGTGTCCTGAAAGCTCTTCCTACATCAGCTCAGAATTTAAGCTCCGTTACTAGAACAAAACTGAGCTCAGCCAGGGCCAGCTCTGCCTTAGAGCAGCCAAGGCCCAGAGACCAGGAGTGGTGCTGTGAGAAAGAAAACCTTCACAATCAAAGCCCAGAGGAAATCACTCAGAAGTGCGTGCTGCCTTAGAAAGAGGAAACTGAGGCACGAAGGGAGGTGAGGCAGTCAGCTCCTTTACAGGTGCTGTCTGGCCCTGACAGTGCCCTGGGTGCTCCCTGCCCTCCTCTCCCTGCAGGCTCTTCTGGGGCTCCTCTCACAGACAGCACAGCCCCTGCTGACCCCAGCACTGGCAGGCACCATCCCCAAGGTGATGTCCAGGACAGCCTGGCCAGGATGGGCTGGAGCAGAAGGTGCCTCCTGCCCACCTGGACAGCGCTCACCTTGAAGAGCTGAACTCCGATGCAGGCGAACATGAACTGCAGCAACGTCGTGACAACCACAATGTTACCAATAGTCTTGATGGCCACAAACACACACTGGACCACGTGCTGCAGAGGTGGAGGACAATGCAGATGTGGCCACAGCTGGGGCAAGCCAGCTCTGTGTCCCACACCCTCCCACACCAGGAATAGGGAGAGCCTGCTGAGAGCAGAGGGATTGGGCAGACCCCTTCCACAGATGGGAAGTGGGAATTGGGAACAGGGCACGATGCCTGCCACACAACCTCCTGGGAGGAGTGCCGTGGGAGGAGGTCCCCCTGTCCCAGCCTCTCACTCACCTTCAGCCCCTTCGCCCTGTTAATGGCTCGCAGAGGCCTCAGCACCCTCAGCACCCGCAGGATCTTCACCACGGAGATCGTACTGGACCTGCCCAGGAAGGCATTGCTGAGGTGAGGCCACTTCCCTGCCCAGGCTAGGCTGGCACAACCCCACCGAGCAGCCAAGGAGGGCAGGCTTGGGCCAGCAGTGAGGGACAAGGGATGGCACAGATGCAGATGTCACCGGCCATCACCCCACATAAGGCCAAGTGACACTGGCAGCTGGAGAAAGCAGATCCAAACTGAATTTCTACCCACAGACGTTCGACACTCAAGGAGTGTCCTTTGACCCCCTTGACCAGTTTGCGGGCATGCCTCCCAGTTGTCCATGTCCCCTAAAGATGACATGGTGGACACATGGGCAGCCATTGGGCTGGCTGCTCCTTTTTCACCCACCATCCCCAGCTGCCCCACCAGCCTGAACAGCTTCGTGCCCGCTCTGGGGCACGTGGAGGTGCTTACTCAAATCCCATGGAGATGAGGGACACAGCAACCACCAGTAAGTCAAGGATATTGAAGGAGTTCCTGCAGAAGGAGCCTTTGTGCAGGAAAGCACCGTAGGTTGTCATCTGGGGAGCAGAAGGAGTTAGGAAAGAGGTTGGGCAGGGCTCAGGGGCATAGGGAGAAGGGTGGACAAGGCACAAGGGACTCCTCACACTCCATGGCCTGGGGACCTGTCCTGCTCAGACCTCTGCAGCCAGGCAGGAAGCTGACTTAAGGTGGAAATCCTCTGTGCAGCACTGGCTGGAGACAAAACTCTCCCACTCAGTCAGCAAATTAAAGAAGAGAATAGTAAAGACTCTTGGAGTAGTAGTAAAGACTTGCCACAACATGTGGCAGCAGCTTGGATTGTGATTTTTGTCCACAGATTTTCACTGCTTTCTCTTTGTCTCTTTTTCTTAAAGGTTTGTCAGAATAAAAATGCCGGTGCCATGGCTGACGTGTCCCCATGTCACAGCACAGCTGACTTAGCTGCCTGACCTCACTGGAGAGGACACATGGCCTCTGGGACAGGTCACACACCACCCAGACTGCATGAATGAACTCTCCAGGACGATCAGCTGGGAGTTTCTCCTCACTGAGACCTTCAGGAACATGAATGCCTAAGGAATGTGAGTGTCCATGGCCATAAAAGTCCAGACCTAGATGCTAGGCCATGCTCATGGCAAGACCATGGACTCACCTTCAAGACGATTTCAACTGTGAAGACAGAGGTGAAACCAATGTCAAAGTATCCAAGAATCTGGGGACAGAGACACCAGTACAGGATGAGACGTGGGTGACCTGGGAAATGCTTCAGTGTGTTCAAACACCCTGAAGTTGCCCACTCTGTGAACTGGGGAGGCCATCTAGCTCAACAGCCTCTAAATCCAGTACCAAGAAGGCTCCTGAACTTTCCCCAGCTTTGCTGATTTTCTCCAGTGCATGATCCAACCTGCAGCTGGGACAAAGCTCTCCCTTTCCAGGTGAGTTCCACCTGAAAGCATCTGATCCCCAAAAAGCCCAAGTGCCCTGGGAAGCTGTCTCATGAGATCCCCCAGTTCCTGCCAGACCCACTGGTACCTTGAAGGACAGGAGCTGTGGCTCCCATGGCTGCATGCCAGCAGCATTTGAGGGCACTGCACACCAAAGGTCCAGTTTGCTGCCTCACAGGTTGTCTCCTTCCCCAATAAGCCACCACAGTTTCAAACCTAAATAATCTTGCACACCCTGTCAGGTGGATCTTTTCACCCAGAAGTAAACTGAGACATGGAGCAGTAAAACCTTGTCCCAGCTGCACCCTGAATGGAAAGCACATCCAGCATCTCCTGCCAGAGTGCACCGCCCTCTCAGAGGGAGGGTTGGCATCCCAGCCTAGGAAAAGCATCTGGCAAGTAAATCTCTGCTTGCTGGGGAGCTGGGAGTCTCCACGAGGTCTCCCCCCATCCCAAACCTCGACATCTCTGCGGGCACCTGGTTGCGGAAGGACTCGGCCCGGATGGGATCCTCAGCTGCCAGGGAGATGCTGCTGAGCAGGATGAAGAGCAGGATGAAGTTGGTGAACCAGGTGGCATTCACAGTTCTGTGGCACAGGACCCGAAACCTGCCAGGGACAGAAATGCCATGGGATGCTGCAAGGAGCCAGAGGGGCATCAGATGGGGTCATGGTAGCCTGGCAGAGGGTTATGGCTAAACTCTGAGGACAGGAAGGCCCCAGGCATGGAAGGATGTCTGTACCAGTCCTTCCACACAGAAGGCTTTTCCCCATGAGCTGGCTCCCTCCAGAACTGGTTGTCATGCACAAACAGGACCCTGCTGTGAACAGCCGGTGCCAGAAATGTCTGGGCCATTCCTGGCCCTACAGGGCAGGACAAGAGGCAGTGCCTACTTGTTGGTTGGACTGAAGATGAAGAATGAGCTGGCTTCAGGCATGGGCACGGCCTTCTCCTTCAGCTGTAGCTCTGCAAGGGGACGTGGCCGAGGACTCAGGGGGATTTCAGGCTCATCTTCCTCATCATCACCTGTAGGGTGACCATGAAAAGGGAAAAGAATCATCCAGAGAGGGAGAGGGAATATGACCTTATGGACAATCTTCCGATCCCATGGTCCTGATTTGGCATGCAAGCCAGAAGAACCTCAGTACCCCAAGGCTGATGAAAGTTCACTGCATCCTTTGCTCCTCACACACCATCCCTCTGCAGTGCCTCCTCAGCCTTCCTGCTGCCCTGCAGGGACAAGACTTACCTGGGAAGTCTGCAGAAGGGTAGGGGTCTTTGATCTCATTGACATTGGATTCAAATTCGTCCACTTTCAGCTGAAACAAGGGAGAGACAGAGAGGAGGATGTGCAGCTGCTTGTGCCAGTTGGCCAGACCCTCCCACCCTGGAAGGCATGTGAGACAAGCAGCCTCTCTGCATTGGGCCCATACAGCAGCAAGCACATGGAGTGCTGGCTCAGGTTGGAACCTGGTGAGGGGATGCCGCAGTCAAAGCAAAGAGGATGGGAAATAGGAATATGTGCTGGGCAAGAGCCTGGAGCCATACAAATATGCTGGGGGGGAACAAGATAGGGAGCAACTCCTGAATGAGTTTATAAGAGCTCCTCTGGAAAGTGGATAGGAAAGCAGCTGCTGACCAGATGCTTCCAGAGGCAGCTCAGCACAGTCAGCACAGCTGAACAGAGGGGTTTGCACGTGGGGGGTGCTGGTGTGGACATAAGGAAGATCTGGGATGCTGCTGACTTGCTTTGCTGCTCTCCACACTGGTGTGCACCAGACCATCTCAGCCACTGACAACTGGCTGTGGCCAAGGAAATGAACTGGAGAAAAAGGATCCCCAGCAATGGAGCTGTTTCACCAGGGAACGTGTCCTGCCTGGCCCCAGAGAGCCCCCATCACTGAGAGCCCCCATCAGCAGTGCATGCTACAGCAAGGAGTGATCCTGGTCAAGAGGCCAGACCCAGACTGGCTCCAAGCCTTTGTCTCTCCTGGCTGGTGGGAGGAGGAGCCAGCCCCGCCCCCTCAGGAGCTCTCCAAGGCTCACCTCCACCAGAACTGACCTTGGCTGTTGTGGGAATCCCTTCTCCCTTTGCCTTCTGCTCCAGTTTCTTTGCCAGCATCTGCTTCTCCTCTTCAGACTTCTCTGGGTAACCTCTAAGCAGAGAGGAGGGCAGAGCAGGAACTGAAGTCTGGGCAGGGGCCATGGGAAAGGTCATTCTGTCCCCTCACACGTCATTTGGGAGCTCCCAGGGCAGGGATGGCAGCGCTCACCTGGACATCTTCCGCCGTTTGCGCTCCTCTGCCTTGGCCTTCTGGGCTAAGGTCAGGCTCTCAGCCTCAGCCAGGTTATCGACTGCAATGGCCAGGAAAACGTTCAGGAGGATGTCTGGAGGAGCAGTGCTAAGGACACAGACGTGGTTCCTGTCTGGAAGATGTGGCCAGAGCCATCCATGGTCTCCAGGGTGCACTTAGAAACCTTCCTGGAGCTTAGCCCTTGTGATAGCCCTGGCTGGTGCTCCCTAACCAGCATCCATCCCTTGTGAGCACTGAGCTCTGAGCTGACTGCCCTCTCTGGCTGAATCTCTGCGTGCCAGACATCCACACCTGCTCCAGATGTGCTTTCCTCCAGTCCTCAGCCTTCAGCCACCACCAGTGCAAGCCCTGAAGCCCATGGTTTTTTCCACTGCTCTTCACAACCGAAAAGCTTAAGGCAAGCACTGAAACACTGAGGGGAGCCCCTGCTTCCCCCCTGCCCAGCCCTATGCAGCTGATGATATGGGGCTGGGTGCAGGGGGCCTGGGCCTGGCTTTGCAGGCAGAGGATACAGTTCCCACAAACAAAGAGGATGATGAAGTAGATGCAGACCAGCATGCCAGGAAAGGACGGGCCCCCGTAGGCCATGATCCCATCATACATGATTGAATTCCAGTCCTCTCCAGTCAGGATCTGGGAGCAGAGCAGTAATAAAGACTTAAGAGCATCCACAGCAGAGCATGACAGAACCCCACAGACTGATCCTACCCTTCTGGCTCCAGTCCCATGGTCAAATCCTCCTTTCTGCTCAGCCCTGAACCTGAACTACTGCTCATGACTCCACTTGCATTTCCCTGTTCCTGTCTCAAAGCCAATCACCCCCACAAACCCACATCCCCTTGAGACCTAACTCTTGCCTGAAGACCCACAGCCCAGGTGAGACCCCCAGTCCCCAATGCCCTTCCCACAGCCCCAAACCTGGAAGACACTGATGAGGGCCTGGGGGAAGTTGTCGAACGTGCTGCGCCGCACTTTCATGTCCTCAAAATCAAACTTGCCCCCAAAGAGCTGCATGCCCAGCAGGGCAAAAACTATGATGAAGAGGAAGAGGAGGAGGAGCAGAGAGGCAATGGAGCGGACTGAGTTGAGCAGAGAGGCCACCAGGTTGCTCAAAGATGTCCAGTACCTGGGAAGAGGAGAGACAGAGGCATGTGGGAGGTGAAAGAGTGGGGAAGGCTGTGGGCAGGACCAGGCAGGCACAGGGAACCCAGCCAAACAGACCAAGGTGATGTGCCAGCAGCCCGAAAAGGGAGACTCTGGACCCAGGCTGGGCACTGGGACTGCTCCAGGCAGGCTCCAGGAGGAAGAATTGAAGCTGCAGGCATGGTATGACAAGCAAGATAACATTGCTGCCTGCACAGAGCACCAGCGAGCAGGATGGGGAAGAGGGGTGAACACGCAGTGGGTTGGGGCTACAGAGAAGAGCTAGGAGTCCTGGCCCACAGCAGCCCTATCCACAACATCCTAGAACCCAGAGCTAGAGTGGGACCTCAGCTCTGTCCCACTCTCCACTCCAGTCAAACCATGTCCTGGAGACAAACCCCCAGCTTGGCCTTGTCCCTCTGCCCAGCAGCTCCCAGCTCTGTCACGCTGCAGCCTGCCCTGGGGACAGGGCCAGCGGTGGCCCAGAACTGTGAGTGGTGCCCGCGCACCCTGAGCTGCCAGCACCCACACAGCTGCCTCCCCAACCTGGTGATCTTGAAGATGCGGAGGAGGCGGATGCAGCGCAGCACGGAGATGCCCAGGGGGGACAGGGTGCCCAGCTCCACCAGGATGGTCTCCAGGATCCCCGAGCACACCACGAAGCAGTCGAAGCGGTTGAAGAGCGACATGAAGTACTGGCGCAGCCCCAGCGCGTACATCTTCAGCAGCATCTCGGCCACAAAGAGGGCGAGCAGCAGCCGGTTGGCATTGTCTGGGGTGGGAGATCAGCCTGTCAGAGCAGGGACCTCGACCCCAGCATGGCTGGGCAGGCAGGGAAGGACGGCAGTGCTGCTCACCCTCCTCTGGCCCACCAAGGCCGGAGCTGCTGTTTTTTGGGGACCACACAGGGGAGGAAGATGAGAGAGTGATGTGCAGCTGCATGTTTGTGTGTGTGAGCACACATCTGTACAGTGCACACGAGTCCATGCAAGGTGGGCACGTGGCCTGTGTATGGGTATGTGGGGCTGAGCTCTGTATGTGCGTGCACACTTGTGCTCTGTGTGCTTCTGGGTGTGTGTGTATGGGAGGGCTGAGTTCTGTGTGTGTGCACACCTGTGCTCCGTGTGCCTCTGAGTGTGTGTGCATGTGTGCACACCTGTGTGTGTGTGTGGCTGAGCTCTTTATTTTTTTCTTCCCTAATACTCCATGGGCCTCTGGGTGTGAGCTGTGTGCGTGCACACCTGTGCTCCATGTGCCTCTGGGTGTGTTTGGGGGTGTGGAGCTGCACTCAGGGGGGCTGCATGCACAAATGTGTGTGGCTGCATGGCTTGAGGGTGTGCCATGTGTGCAGAGATGCCAATGGCCACATCCTGTGTGTGTTCACCATGCAAGATGGTGTCCCTAAGAGCACAGAGGCTGTGCGTGGTCAGTGTGAGTTGTGTGACAACAAGGATCACGCACACACACCCAGTGCAGGCTCTGTGTGTGCCTAAAGCCTCTGTGCCGTGCCAGTGTGGCTGTGCGCTCACGGCAGGAGCTCACACAGCTCTCTGGGGCAGCAGGGTGTCCCGAGCCCTCCTTCTCTCTCGGGCTCTTTGCTCACCTTGCACCCGTGTCAGCCACTCTGGCTGGAAGTGGTGCTCAGAGGCGATGGAGAGGGTGTTCAGTGCCACCATCAGGATGACAAGCCAGTAGAAGAACTTGGACTTCACCACATCCCTGCACTTCCTACGAAACATTCGGTTCCAACGCCTCCACTGACGGCTGGAGAGATGGCAAAGGATCAGCAGAGCTGGCCAGTGGGCCAGACCCAGGCCCTTGGGCTGTGCCTCAGGGCAAAGCCACCCCTGCTCCCTCCCTGAAAAGGGACGGGGACCATAACCTGCCCCTGGAACTCGAGGACCATAACCTGCACCTGGAACTTGAGGACCATAACCTGACCCTGGAACTCAGGCACTCAGCATTCACTCAGGCACTGCAGCTCATTCACCCTCCTGGCTTAATTTTGGCCTCCAGCACCTCTCACAGGGGGCTTGCAGGCACAGCTCCTGAACTGCACGCTGTGCTGCACAGGCCATGGGAGGATGCTTGGAGCCTGGTCCCACAGCAAAGACAGTGTTCACCTTGAGGAGCTTTCTGCCAGTACCATAGCCAAATTCCCTGTTTGCTACCCCAATGTTTGCATTTTCCCCCAAGCACCTCTCTGCCAAAAACTGGGGGCTGACCACGAAAGCCTGGCCCAGTTGGGCCAGCAAGTGAGAGACAGTGGAAGCTCACATGCAAGCAGATGGTTCAGTCATACTTACAAGAAGAGAATCCACTTGTTCATGCCCTCAATTTCATACAAGCTCTCTGTCTCTGACCCTCCTTCATCCGACGGCATCATACCTAGAGGGAATGGCATTACAGGCTTTTCTTGGAGCCCTTGGGAAGAACATGTGGAAGGAACCTCTTCCAGAAGTACACCAGGAAGAGCTTCCCTGTCAGAAGTGAATAATCCCCACCAAACAGTGCCATTGCAGGGAGTCAGCAACCAAAGTTTGGGCAGAAGGCTTTGAGGGTCAGGTGCAAACCAAGCACGAGGCATGAGAAACTCCTGCCCTGCAGTGAGAGCAGCAGCAGCCCAGAGAGGGACAGCAGCAAGTACCCCAGCATAGAGAAAACTGGGGCCAGTTGGGATCTGAGCAAAGGCTGAACAGAACACGGGCCACAGCTCTGGAAGAGGCGTTTTGCCTGTCCCACTGTTTCCCAAGGCTCTTTGCACACGTGCATCACTCAGCTTGAGGCATCAAAAGTCCTTTCACCAGGCAGGGTGGCACAGCAAACCCTGTGGCCCTGTGGTAGAACCCCAAAGGCAGAACTTTGCTGAGCTTTTGGCTGGATGCCTGCATATCCACCTCCTTCTCTGGGCCACTTCTAATCCCCTGAAATTGTCAAGTGATGGCGAGAAATTCATGGATCTGCTAGTGTGAGAGCTTGTGGCCCTGCACTGTATCCCTGCACTCCAAGGGCACATGCTCCTCATGGCCTTTTAAGCTGTTGCCAAAGGAGACTCAGGCCTTGCTTGTGGTCTGCAAATATTGAACACTGTGGTTGAAGTGGAGATTTATCATAAGGGATAAATGATTGCTAGTTCGGGTCAGATTCAACCAAATTATTTAGGAAATGTAAAAAAAAGAGGAAGGAAACTGTCCTGCAGAAGTCAAAGCATTTTGTTTCATGGGTTTTCAGGCAAAATTAGTCTTTGTGACTTCTTCAAAGATTGCCACCTTGCCTCCCTAGGTGGTCAGCATTAGGAGCCCAACCCTCATGCTAAGGGTCTGTGAGCAAGCAGAGCTGGTACCTTCTCCCCTGGCCCGATCACTGTCCATGACCTCTGCGTGGGTGATCCAGTCCATGTAGCCCTTCAGATCCTCCTCCAGCTGCTGCTTCTCCCGCAGCTTCTGGAACGTTCCCCGCGACTTGGCCTTCTCGCGCTCCTTGGTGAACTCGCTGGGACAAGGCAAGCAGCACAGACTCAGGGGGTGGCCCTGAGGGACTCAGGAACCCTCAGGAACCACAGCTCTGTGCCAGGCCAGGCCTTGCAGGAACTCCTGAAACACCCTGCCACCAGCACTGCCACTACACTGCTCCAGTGACTTTTCTCCTTCTTGCCAAGGCCACAGGGGCTCACCACCTGATGGGTGGCAGGCAGGGCTCCTTCCCCACTCCTGCTGCTCTTTGGGAGCTGCTCACTGCAGGGTGCTACAGCTGGACAGGCTAGCTGACACCTGGCCAGGACAGCTCCCCATCAGAGTGGCGTCTCACCCACCTGGGGAGCAAAAACCTGCCCCAAGCTGTCCATGTGGAGAAGGTGAGCTCGTCACATGGCAGGTAAACAGGACACTCTTCTCATGGGAACATGGAAAGGACAGGTCTGCCATTGTCCTTGCCCACTCTTCCTGCCCTCTTTCAATTAATTTCTCTTCTCCTCTGGTGTCTGACAGGACTGTAGACCTGCTCCCCAGCCATGCTGGTGTTGCCATGTGTTAGTAATAGGTCTCAAACACTATAACAATAATTTCCCTGATCTCAAACATAATTTAGCTGTATTTGCAAAAATATTTCAGAATGTTAACCGTGCCAGGAACTTACTGCAGGATCAGATGCCTATAGCCCAGCTTGTCCTGTAGTTACAGTCAACTCTACGCAAGCATCAGGTTCCTGTGGTTAATCTTGTGCTTTTAAACTTGTTTTAGTTGTAGTAACACTGTTTTCATGTTACAGTGGCATGGTTCTTGTCATAAAAGAGGCCTAACAAATCCAAGTAATTAGGGTATAACTCACCCTGTGAACTAATAGCGGTGATGAGTGTGATCCACTTGCACAAACAAGGACTGAAACACATAAAAAAGACCCTGACCCTACACAGACCTGAGGAGAAAAGACCCCCTCATTTCTCAGGACACACATTTCCCAGCAACAAAATTGGGATGGTAGCAGTCCCACAGCAATGCATGGCAGGTTGAGCGTGACATCTTGGGTTTTAACTGTACTACTGGGGGAATTAACACTAATTGAATTTGGCCCAGACTGTCATAATAGGCTGATGACAGCTCAGTGGTGTACTTCGACGAGACTGCTGAAGCAGTAATTAGACTAACAAGCCTTCTCTTGGATCCCTTGCACTCATCAGAGATGTTCTCCTTAGGCTGGCCATGAGAAAACTGTGTGCTCCCAGCAGGAGGGCAGCTGGAGGTGCCAGTGAGGAGTGTCCAGACCCTCAGCCATGGGGTGACTGCTCTCTGCTCAGCTCCACTTGCTGGGAGTGCAAGCAGAAGACTCCACAACCCATGTGCTCCAGGGCTGGGCTCTTGTGCCTCAGGGAAAAGATTTATGTGTTGAGAGTTGAGCTAAACCTTCAGAAAGCCATGGACACTAACACAGAAAGTAACTCACAGATCAATGTT
>VWZV01003688.1:331898-350166 GCA_013397155.1 Irena cyanogastra
AAGGAAGGAAGGAAGGAAGGAGGAGAAGCAGAAGGGAGGACAAGGAAAAAGAGAAGAGCAGGAGAATGGAGACTGAGAAATCTGAGCTAAGGATCAGAGCTCTGCAGGCAGCAAAGCAAGGTCAGCACTGCCAGCCATGCTCAGCCTCACCCAGGGGGCAGCTCTTGGCAAGGCCAGCTCCTGGGCTCAGCTCCACTGCTGACAGCCAGTGACCTCCCACCCCATGTGCAAACCCTGGAGGACCCCACGCCACCCCCTTTCTCCAGGGCAAGGACACCTACAAGAGATGAAGGAGTGAAGACAGGAAGAAATAAGAGTTAGAGAGGATCCCAGTGGATGTCAGAGCAAGAACAGGGGGCCCACGGGAGAAGGCCATGAACTTAGTCGAGGAGGTGTCCCCAGACATATTGCAATCACCAGAAAAACTAGCCCTGACTGGCTGTGGAAGAGGCCTGGCACAAGCTGAACAGCAGCAGCCTTCCCAATTTCCTTACCCTAGAGTCACAATGGAAAAGTCGAGCACGTTCCAGCCGTTTCGGAGATAGGCGTCCGTGTGGAAAAGAAAGCCGTAGGCAATTATCTTCAGCATGGCCTCAATGGCAAAGAAGATGAGGAAGGCGTATTCGATCTTCTCCTGCGGGTTGCAAAGGCAAGCAGGAGAGAATGGCTCATTAGAACAGACTCTCACCTCCCCTGCTATCCTCACCAGTGACTCTGGAGCAGCCCCTGCTGCCACCCCATCTGTACCCCCTACACACACCAAGGGGACCCTGGGGACAAGGGTGGCATGCTGAGCCACCACATGCCACTCTCTGGCCTGCAGCATGGTCCCCTCAGCCCTTTAATGGCCCCTGCCAGGACCCTGCCCTGAGGCTGTGGTTCCTGCAAACTGCTGCAGCAAAGCCACCTAGAGGTGCCTGGCCTGGGCCCTGCTCCTCTCTGGCTCTCCTCCCTGCTGCTCACCCTCTCATTCCCCCCACAGCCTTCCTCCTGCAGGCACTGACACCTTCTCATCCTCTCCAGCTGAGGGCTCGCTGGGCCTGTCCTGGAGTCCTCACAGAGTCACTGTGGGACAAGCCAGCTGTACCATGGCTTCCCTTTTGCCTGGGATGATAAGGAAGCTCCCAGGGAATGGAGGCCTTGGGCTCAAGGACTCCCGCTTAATGCCAGACATTTGCCTGGCAAAGTGACCAGCTAGAAATGGGCCTGGGACTCACTGGGCAGAGGTGCTGCATCCCCTCCCAGGCAGGACCTGGCACCCCACTGCAGGGGCTTGGCACAGCAGGGCCAGGCAGCTCATCTGTCCCTGGAGCACAGCCAAGAGCTGCCTGTGCCCAGCTGGCTCTGCCTGTCACTGCCATCACTGCCCTTGCTGACAATGTCCCTTCCAGCCTGGGACTAAAAGCCTCCTGAAGCAGCCAGGTGGATGGGGCCATTTGTATTTCTGGTGTTTCCTGGTCCCTCTCCTCAGTTTATGTCCCCTGAAGGACAAGGAGCATCACTGCTCAGCATCTCCAGGGAATTGCCCTCAGAAAGGCAGAAACCTCTCTCTGAGACCAAACTGGGATCTCCACTGGGGAGTACTGTAGTGCTGTGAGCACACCTTCCTCCCGGGGTCCCCGTGCCCTGCCAAATGGAAAATCCTCCCCTTTTACAAAGCCAGGGCTCGAGCTCGAGAGAGAAGCATTGCTGGCTTAATTAACATGTCCAAAAGCAGTGACTGTGCTGTGTCCCCACATGGCTGTCACCCACACAATGCCATTTCTTGTTGGATCTGAGGGCAGACAGGGTAAGAGCAGAGATCCTGGCATTGCCTCTGTCTTCAAGGTTCTAGCTACAGCAACTCAGCACTGCTCACCTCCCACCCTTAGGGGACAAATGCCCCCCAGACTGTCCCCCAAAGCCTGTCCTTGCAATCCCATGCAAATACAACTGCCATGAGGATCATTTCAGGTGTGGAGGGGCTGCAGAGCCATGCCAGGGGAGTGGGGTGTCTCCTCAGCTGCAGAGGAAAAACAGGAGAGCCCACTGGGAGCTACAGCAGCCCTGCGTGAGTGTGGGGATCCAGTCTGGAGCAGGATGCAGCTGCTGAGGCTGATGTCAGGATCCAGCACTGCAAAAGTCAATTCCATGCCCTGATTTTCCAGCAAAACAGACTCAGGCTCCAGGGTCTCTCACTAGAAGGGATTTTCCTCTGAAACACCCTTGCCCAGAATCAAAAGGTGACTTGCTATTCCTCAGAGTTCCCTTTGAGAAGCCCACAGCAGCTGAACGGTGCCTTGGACACCTTCAAAGGTATTGGGTCCAGCCAGTGAGCAGCAAGGTTCAAACCTGGGCCAAGGAAGAGGCAGCAGGCAGACCCCTGCTCCCAGCCTGGGAGTGACATAACAGCAAATTCCAGCTTCTCTGGGCAACCTGTGCCAGGGCCTCAACACCATCAATGTATAAAATTCTTTTCTTATAACTAATCTAAATCTACCCTCCTCCGGTTTAAAACCATCACCCTCTGTCCTACTGCAACAGACCTTGTTCAAAAGTTTGTCTCAATCTTTCTTATAAACCCTGTCTTAGGTTGCAAGATGTGGCTGGGGGTTTCTATTCAATTGCCATCTGTCAGAGGTGGGGCAGTTATCTGCTGTTCATTGGGCAGTTNTAACAATTTGGAGGGAAGGGGTTTACATTTTCCATTTCAAGGGAGGCTCCTGCCTCCCTTAGCAGACATCTGTCTGTTCAAACCAAGACAGCCCCCTTTAATACTGGATGGCTGCAATGAGATCTTCTCAGAGCCTTCTCTTGTCCAGGTGAACACCCCCAGCTCTCGCAGCCTAGCCCCAGAGCAGAGGAGCCCTTGCAGCATCTTTGTGCTCTTCTCTGGGCCTGCTCCAACAGGTCCATGTCTTTCCTGTGCTGGGACCCCAGGGCTGGAGGCAGCTCTGCAGGTGGGGTCTCACCTGAGCAGTGCAGAATCCCCAGCACTTCCTGCTTCCCTTACCTGTTGTGGGGCTGAGCCCAGGGCATGAGTGGCTTTTTGGGCTGTGATCAAGATCAGTACTGGCGATTAAACTTGTGTGGCTACAGTGCAGTGGCCTGAGCCAGGGCAAACTCAGTTCAGTCTCCTAAGACTGGCAGGAAGCAGCTGAAGGATATCTCATGCTGGCAGCCTGTTACAGATGAGTGATGAGATGGCTGCTCTAACACTTAAGGGGTGAACATTACATGCATGTTAAGAGAAGTTCTGTAGATGTGCAGTTATGTTACTGCAATATCTCCTCCCTTTGCACTGTTATCATGGGACTGATAGTTGGGGCATTTGGGAGGGTTGGCTCATTACTATGGCAACACCTGACCCCCAACCAAGGTGTAAGGAAGTGATCTCCACCCCTGGACAGCAAGGAAGGAGTGAACTGACAGGGCTCTAGGAGGGGCTGGAGATATAAAAGGGGGAGCATCCATTCTGAAGATGAGCCATGTGGCTGGTAGTCACAGGGGCTCCCAGCACTGTAATTTTTCCTTATTTAGTCCTTTGTTGTAGTTTTTTGTTGAAGTTCAATAAAATTTTTAAAAGTGAGCAGCCGTTTCTCACACAGACTTAACACCAGGTCAAGGAGCACGTGTCCACACTGCAGACCCCAGCTCCTGTGGCCAGGCTGATTTGAGAAGGAACCAGCCACGTGCTCCCTCCAGCCCTGGTGCTGCCCACACTGCAGGCCAGCACAGGGACTGCACTCGTGGCCCAGTCACCACCCTGTGCCCATGCCATGAGGGCCACACTGCAGACCCTGCACATGCCATGGACACACACAGCTCTGCCAGCTTCTAGCACCGGGGCACCCACTCTGTGCCACCACCACCCACTGTCCCCTCCTCAGCCCAGGACTCAGAGCTGGCTCCCCACTGTGGGATGCTCAGGGCAGGGCACAGGGCTGTTTGGCACAGCTGGGATAGGGGGTATGAAGAGCCAAAAAGCCACTAGGAAAAGATCCAGGTGTGTGTAACACACCAGGCTCCACACATGCTCCAGCCATGTCTAGGTGTTGCAGTAAGGTAGAAAAATTATGAAGAAAAGCCTTGTAAAATCAGCCCTGCTCTACCTGGCTGTCATTTCTTCTTATTCAACCTAGCCCTTTGCAAGTTCCCATGTGAAAGCAATCCTGTTGTGAGCAGTTCATTAACATAACAATCTATTCCTGGGTAAAAAACAACTTGCACATGTATAAACTGGTTTTACACTCTTAGATAGATAAATGAAAACTCTCTCTCACAAATAACTTTTCCTACACCTACACACTGGGGTTCGAGTGACCAATCAAAACAGAATAACAGCTTGTTACTAACCAATAAAGTAATTGGCAAGAAAACTACTAACCAACTGAAGTCCCACACGAGGTCTGTAAAACTGTATAAAAATGAGCTATGTGAATAAAGAATGAGCTTTCTCCATGAAGAAAATGGATTCCCGTGTGATTCATTCCCATGTCTGGGCACAGGAACCCGACCCGTGGTGCTGGATGAGCCATGGGGCAGCAGGGTGACAGCGTGCCCCACGCTGATGTGGGGAAATGTGCCACAGTCCCAGCCTGCTCAGCATCCTCAGCTCCCAGTGCCAACAGCCACACGGGACTCTCTGGAGTGAGCCCCACCTTTGAATGAAGTCTCCCAGCTGGGCAAAGCAGGGGACAGGTGGTGAGAGCCACAGCACAGATGGAGAACTACCCCTGCTACCTCCACCTGCAAGGAGAGCTCACAGCCCTCACATTCTCCCTTGACTCCTCCAAACTGTTCCCAGCCTTCCGCCCTTCTCCATGCCTTTTGCTCCTGTACCTTCAGCCCTGCACCTCACCTGAGCATCCCAGTCCCAGCTGGGCCCTGCTCCCCTTTTCCCCTGCAGCTGCAGCCCATCCTAATAAAAACAGTTTTTATAGGTTGACCAGGACACATGCACGGACTGCCAGCACCAGGACATGCAGGGCAGGGAGCTGCACTGCTGGAGTCTTTCTAAGCCCTTTGTAAACATAAAACATCCACAGAAGTGTTCCCCAGAGGCTTGCAGCAACCATCCTCTGCAAAACAGAGCAGCTCAGTGTCCTTCTCCTATTCCCCTGAATGGAGGGGAATGAAATCCTACAGATGTGAGACAGAGAAGGGGACAGGACAGGTAATGTATGGGAATATATTTACAGCAACCTCATAGGATCCCCTTTCTTTGGAAAACAAGATGAAAATGAGGGCTGGAGCCAAGGAAGTTTCCCTTGAGTGGTGGGAAACCCTGGCACTTGGCTTGGGAAGGGCACAGTGGGAGGCAGGCAGAGTTAGGGACTGCTGCAGACCACAGCCAGAAGAGACATCAAGAGAAACACTTCTGCTCTCCACAACAGCCTCTGTCATAGCACAGGAAGTACTTGGGATGGGAAGACATGCAGGAAAGAATTTGGGAGAGTTTTTTAATTGTTGGCATGGATTTTTTAGAGACGGTAGTTGGGGTAGATCATCTCCAGAGGTCACTCCACCCCTAGCTGCTCTGCAATGCTGTGTTTTTCCTGCCACATTCTCCAGCCATGGCTCCTCCTTTCCACAAGCAAGAGACACCCCAGGGCTGCAGAGACAGGAACCAGAAACACCATAACCTCCTACAGCAGCACAGAGTGGCCAGGTCCTACAAGTTGTTCCCCATTGCATCTCCCTCACTGGCTGCCCAGAGCTCCTCACTGCTTCGTGTCACCCCAGCTGTCCCACACCTGTTCCAGAGTCTCTGAGACACCTTCTGGCATTCCTGAGGGTTCTCCCTGGACTAGATGCCTTAGTTCTGCTTGGTTTGAAAAGGCTTTGGTGAGTGCTACCAGCTCAGTCACCAAAAGCAGAAGGATTTGCCTGCAGCAGGAACAGGGGCTGGATGGTGCCTGTCAGACCTGGGGGATGGAGAGCCCAGCTGGAAGATCAGAAACACCAAGAAGCTGCAGCCAGCCCGGCCTTCTCCAGGGCTGGGAGCAGAGGGGCAGCAAGGGCCCTTCCAAGGAAGCCTTGCAGTGGAGCTGGGGCCCACGGGGCACGAGGAGCACCCTGCGTGATGGAGCAGGGTAAGGAGGCTGCAGTGCTGGTCGTGGCACTCAGGGTGAGTCAGGGCTGAGCTCTGCTGGCCCACCTGGAGGGGAGATGAGAGGGGCTTGGCTCATCTGCCTACCCAAAACCCTGGGGTGACCACAGAGGTGGCCAAGCCACAAGCTGGGCAGGGTGCCAGCCCTCAGCAGTGGCCCCAGGCCAGAGTGGGGGGAAGGAGGGAGGCAGGGGTAGCTCACACAGCTGCATGTGCACACCCCAGGTGCCAGGACCAGAGCAGCAGGAGTTTCTGCAGTTTTATCAAATCTGTGCATGCAGACATGCAGGAGTGTTGCCCATTGCCACAACTCTTGGAAGACTCCAGGAGATCCAGGGTGAGCCCAAGCTCTAGGAAAGCCACGTGCAATCACGACTCTCCTGCAGCAAGGAACCCATGCCAACCTTCAGGCACAGAGCTCAACAGCTCTTGAAAACCAGCAACGGACAGCAAACTCTGCTCAGGGATTGTGGGACACAAGTCAGCTGCCCAAAAGCAAGTGTTCCATGTTCCTGAGATGCCCATGGCACAGCCCTGGGGGGACAGACATCAGCCAGGACTCACAGGTAACCACAGCTCCCCAGAGCAGATGAAATGCTGGGACTCCTGCAACTGCATCAGACACCCATATTGCTGTCACTGAACTGTACCTGAGGCTTTGTTCAGGCTTCAAGAACACAGGAATTCCCTGAGCCCAGGGCTGAGATACAGCCCAAAATGGAGGGATTTTCAGAAGCATTCTCCTTGACATCAAACATTTGTGCTACCTAAAACACCTAAAGCCATTATCTGTGACACAGCAGCGTGCCTGCACACAGGCCATTACCTGTGCTACTTAAATTGTCTTCTCGACAGTTTGAGCTCCAGCTCTGTCCCCCACAGCTCTGTCCCCCATTCCTAGGCCCCATGGCCCCTACCTGGCATTCCTACAAAGCCTACAGGGCTCAGAACAGCTGCTTTTTGGTGGTCTGAAAGGGTGGAGGATGGCCTCCCTCCAAGCAGTCACTCTTGAGTTCCACTGATGTGGAAAAACTTTAAACTGAAAAGAGAGTTGGCTTTAAATTGACAGACAGTACATTTAAATATGAGGAAAAAATTGTTCCCTGTGAGGGTGGGCAGGCCCTGGCACACCCAGAGCAGCTGGGGCAGCCCCTGGATCCCTGGCAGTGTCCAAGGCCAGGCTGGACAGGGCTTGGAGCAGCCTGGGACAGTGGAAGGTGTCCCTGCCATGGCAGGGGGTAGAATGAGCTTCCTGACCCAAACCATATTGCAATTCTATGTTTCTGTGAAAACCAGGTATTTCAGTGTGTGCAACATGTCAAACACCACCCACTGGAGCTGCAGGAATGGCTCAGCTGCCCTGGGAGATGAACTGGACTCTAAATTTGACTTTATTTCTTCACTGCTCATAAAGAGAGGTCAGGCAGCCAGGTCACACACAGACAGGGTGAATCCCTATGAACAACCTGCTTTGCTAAATACACTCTGAAGCTGCTTGCTCCTGGAGTAAGGTTTCCAGTGAAAACCAGTGGGATTTGAAACTCTGGAAACTCAAGTAAAAGTGAAAATAAATGCTGTGAATTATTGAACAAGCTGAAAAGTCAAAATCAATTCATCAGGGTTGAAGAAAATATTTTGATTCCATTAGAAAAAGACAAAGTCAAATACAAACAGGATTAAAAAAAACCTTCTGGATCAAAAGAAATCTAATATAGAAAGAATAATAATGAAATGTGTTGAAATTAAACAACTGTACTTCTTCCAGGACAAAGCAAAACGTATTCTTACAAAAATTTATGGTTATTTCACTATTTTCATTTTTATGGTACTTAATTTTTTCACCCCCCCAGAAATGAGTTCTGATTAAGCAAGCTTTCATGAGACTAATTCTAAACCTAGTGTAAATTCTGACTGCAAATCTTCCCTGGCTGGTGCTGGGAACACAGAGGGTGGCTGCTCTGCAGGTTTTCCAATCTTGCAGGGAGGCAGTGGCAGCAGAGGTCTCCTAGGAATCCTCTCCTCTTGAGAGTCTCCTTCGGATTTTAGCTTTTATGTTTTCATCTATTTGTAATCCTGCAATTCTTTGGTGTATAACTCTAAGCTCCATACCCAGTGTGAGCTGCTGCTTCCCCTTTTTGGTCAGACACAACAATTCCTCTCCAGGCCTGGCAATCAAGGACATCTCACTGCCTCAGGCCTGAGAGATGGAAACAAAAGGGAGTTGGGGGAGAGCAAACTTGGGGTAAATGACTTCATTACCTGAAGCTGTAATTGGAATATTAACCCCCAATATGCAAATGGATCAAACTTATAAAGTGTGAAAACCCGTGTCCATTTTTGGGTGCAGCCCCTGGGATGGCCTGGTCTGCCCGAAATGTACCTGAAGGCCTTTCAATAAATATAACCGCTTTTTATTCTCTTAATTTTGTCTGGCCTCTGTTTTTAGGTAGCCCCACAAGGCATGACTTGCTGGAGCTTTCAGGTTTAAAGCTTTTCAGGGGGGCTGTCACTACTCTGAGGGCCTGGGCTGCAGGAGCCTTCCCTGGGGCTGGGCAGGCCCTGCACGCCCCTCAGCACTGAGCCCTGATGAGAGAAACCTCCATCCTGCCTCCACAAGTGTCACTGACACCACTTTTAATGAAGGGATGGGACTGGTTTCAGGCTAAGAACAATTTATTGCTCAGACAAATATCAGTCTCAGAGGCTGTGAGGTTTTAGAGGAGCAAGCATTCAGCCATAGCTCAGAGTAGTCACAAGTTCTCTGTTACAAGGCAATACAGAACTTTCTAACCCAATGGGCAGTTGCCAGAGGGTTTATTTTGCTTTTCTGACCTATCACCTTTACTTAATTCTTCTGTACTGTGGATACTTTTGTCCAATGGCTCCTGTCTCACATGCACACCTGTGCCTCTGACTTCTAAACTCCCAACCTACTCCATATTATACATTACTACACTATAAACCCTTCACCATCTTATCCATACAGTTTCTTACTTACTTAAGACACATTCTTACTTACAACTACAGAAACAGAAGTTTATGATTTTTCTGCTTAATGTCTGTGCATTGTATTTTTACATCAATCCAAGCTTCTCCCAAGGCTGCAAATCCAACTCTTCAGTGTCTGTGGAAGTTTCTGCTTTTCCAATTCTCACACACAAACAACATGGGGCAATGTCCTCACTGCCCTGACTCAGTTTCCCCTCATCGATTTTGCCTTCTCAATAATTTCAACGTCTTCTTATAAACTCAACCTTCTCTGGTGAGGATTGGGCGATGAAGAGACGGGAAAGGGACAGGGAGAGATTAAACACATCACAGCACCGCTCTGCTGCAGGAAAATGTCTCAAAAAGCTTTTCTTCACTACCTGCAGGCTGCAGATTCTTTGTTTCTTTTCTCTGCCAAGGTCAGGATTAAATGCACAAGATGGAATTTCTTGTTGGGACTCAGATGTTTATTAGTTCTTATCTCTGTCACAGTCTCACAAACCCTGAGCTCTACACCACTCAACTCAACAAACTAAAAATGGAGCCATATCTCTCTCTCTGCAAGGCCTTTTAAGGATGAACTGTCCAATTAAGAAATGACACCTCAATTACTTTTACTTTTAACCCAATAACCAACCACCCGTGCCTGCAATGGGGACTTTTTTATCCAATTCCACAAAACCACCCAAACCCATGGAGAAGAAGGTGAAGAAGAAGGACCAGCCTCTGCCCTAAAACCTCCATCTTGCTTTATATCTATTACTACATTCTAACACCTTAAACTCCAAGTTTTCCACCCTGTGATATCACACACCTCTTTTCAAACTCCCCACTCACAATCCCAGTGCTATCAATCAATTTTGGAAGCTTCTCCATGGCCTCACGTCAAATGCAGTGTTCTCCTGGGGGTCAGTGCCTGCCAGCACAGAAAGTCTGAAATTCTCAGTGACCAGGGTTCCAACAGCAGGCCTGGCTAAACACAGTCTGATGCCCCAGCTTCTGGGTGCCTGGCTGAATTCTCAGCTGGGTTTGCTCCTACAAAGCCACAAGAACACGGTGACAAAGGGACAGCAAGCAAGAATGAAAGAACAGCAACCTGGGGCTACCTGGCTCTTGATACCTGTTGGTGTGGCAACGGGCTGAAACATCCCCCAGTAGGGTATAGCATAAGTAATCTAATACAGAGAAATAAAAATAGGTGGGATTTAATTTATGCCATGAATTTACATCACTTGGTCCTTGCCCATGTGCCTCTTGCTCATGGAAAAGGTCCTGGGGCAGCATCAGCCCCTCTGGGAGCCTGTGAGGCCAGTGCCACTTCAGCCCTTATCCCCACACACACCTGGGCTCCCCCCAGCTCTGCCCTCATGGGTCTCAGCCACATCCCAAGGCCTCTCCCAGAGGGAAGCCCCCATCCCCACTGTCCCCATCTCCTGCTTCCCGTGATCAACCTGCCCCAGCCTTGCTTTGCCTCTTCCACCTCTCCCCCGAGATAACTGCACCTACCAGAGCCCTCTGTGCCCCTGGCCAGGGAAGAACCCAAAACCAGTCCCCGGGGTTAGGGAGGCTGGTCAGACCAGCCAGGAGGATGAAGGAACACCCCAGGAACACACCCTCCATGGGCATTTACCCTGAGGAGTCCTGGAACCAGCAGGAGAGAATATTTCATTGAAAGGGGGATTTAAATGTTTTGATTCAGTCATCATACTCAGTCTCCCAATGGAAATCAATGTGGACTGAGCCACAGTGGGGATCTGAAGAGTAGAAAGGCATGGCAATCTAAAAATAGTGTAAATTCTTGATCTGGGTCACATCAAAACATCACATTCCAGGAAAACTGGAGCGACTGTGGAAGAATATGGAATAATGATTCTGCCTAACAGAAACAGGTCTTTTCCCCTCTTAAATAAAAGATAACAAAATTAAAATAGAGTTTTGAAAGGAAAGGTCAGAAAAATTTATTCCAAAATGCTGAAACAAACCATTTGAGTCTTTCTGGAACAGGATGTTTCCTTTTGAAAGTGTGATTTAAAAAAGCAGAGGAAATTTTTTCTTTTATAGGCATCAATTCTTCCTTCATGTGTACTCCACACACAACCTGCTGCCTTTGATGTCTACCCAGAGGTGGTTCCAGCCCATTTGAAAACCCGTTCTGCAGTCACTTCTTCCCACTCCTGCCTCTCACTGACTGCAGCAGCTTTGGCTGCACCAACACTGCCTGACTCCCCCCCTGGAGCAGCAGATGGCCCCAGACCAGCTCTTGTCACCTTGCAGCCGTGTCACACGAAGCCACCAGCCCCACAGAGCCCTCGGGGCTCGGGAAGGGCTCCAAGTGCTCCTTACCAGGCTGGAGTTGGCGATGTTGGTGTCATCCTCGGGCATGGGCAGGTAGATGGCCAGAGCAACACAGTTGGCAAAGATGGTGAGGAGGATGATGATCTCGAAGGGTCTGAGAGGAAGCGTTAAGGAGCGCAGACAGGAAAGAAAAAGCAGAATAACCCCAGCCCAGCCCAGCTCTGTCTTGTCCTGCCTGGGTGGGTGTGGAGAACTGATCCCCCCACAGGGACAGAGCACAGAGGGAGCAGCCAGGCCTCAGCCCCAGCACATCCTCAGGTGCTGCAGGGCCAGGACACTGGGGTCAGCTTTGGCACAGGACAAAGGGATGGGAGAGCTGGCAGTTTCCCCCTCCTCATCCTCAGTGAATCACCCTGAAGGGTCAGGAGCCTTTTGCAGAATGTAGGCACTGAACCTGAGGAAGAGGTTTTACAGGGACTTCTGTGAGCCAGAGAGAAGTTTGATAAGAGGATCCATGTTTACCCCTGAAAGAATTTTCTACCAAGGTCATTGACATAGAAACCAAGAAAGAAAGAAGGATAAATAAGAGAAACCTGCAACTGCCTATTCCAGTGAGCACTTTGTTTGTCTTTTGTGAACGAGTAAAGTGTAAACTTATGAGTTTTGTAAGAATGTATAAAAAGCATGAGTGCTATAATAAAAACAGTTTGAAGCCTTCTGAAAATGGAGTGTATTGTTCTGTACTGTCTCCATCTCAACTACAACATGAAGCCAAGCATCCCCTCCAGAGCAGGCAGGCCCCAGCTCCCTCTGCAGTTGGCATCCATGAGGGACACTCCTGCTGCTCAGGGCTCACAGAGGCTCTATGGCCCCAGCTGAAGTATCCAGGGGCAAGGCAGCTCATCCAGGGGCTCCTCTGGCAGAACATCCCCAGGTGTCCTGACAGCCTTGGTGGCCCAGGACAGGCAGTACTTCTGTGACTGTTCCCAGGAGTGAACACAGCACTCAGCCTGAGGACTGTCCCACCCCCTCCAAGGTAGGAACAGGGCTGTTTGGGCCCTATGACACCTCAGAACAAAAGGGATGACTTTACTATTTCCCCATGAAGACCCTGAGACAGGCCCTTGGTCACTCCCAGGCTCCTGCTGTTGTCACTGCTTTGCTTGGGCCTTGAAACCTCTTGGACAAGCTTCAGCTCTCACCTTGCTGAAGCCTCCAAAGAGCTCAGACTCTGTCTCCAGGGCCTCATTTGCAGCCAGGCTCTCCCTCCAGAGATCCTCACTGTCTGTTTCCCTCAGCATTCTCCCTGGAAGGCTGCCTTGGGCTCTGGTGGCCACGCCACTGTCCAGCCCAGTATTACAGAGCACATGGGGAGCATGCTGTCCACAGCAGCCTGAGTTCTGGCTGAGTGCTGTCAGGTGTGTCCTGGCCTCATCACAAGCTTTTTTTCCTCTTCTGAACCTTTCTATCCATCAATCTGATGACACTCTAAAAACTGAAGTCAGCTGGAAAAGCTGCTCCCCTTTGTGTCCAGGTAATGAGGCAGAGCCCAGGGCCTGGAGGCTTCCCTGCCTGCTTGGACAGGGTAAGACAAGCCCTCCTTGAAGAGTGACCTCGACTGGAGCTCCTGTAACTGGAGCTGGAATCCACTTGCTGCCTGTGATTCTGGCACAGTTATGAGGTAGAAATGCAGTGGGACAGATTGAACCAAAAACCAGACATGGAGATAACTGGGTACAGTGTCTCTGCCTCCTGCCACTGGCACAGAGCCTCAGCATCCTCCTCATCTCCTTGTCTTGCAATCTAAGTTCTTCCTGTCCAGCATGCTCCCACCACACAGCATCCAAGGGTCCCCACAGCTGCCTTGCATCAGGAATCAGACCTCTGTGTCTTGCAGCTCTGTGGTCCTCCAGGGTCCCCAGAATCCTCACTCATCTGCCTTGAAGTGTTCCTGGCTACAAAATGACCTGAAATACCAGAGTGGTGTCACAAAGTGAGACATGTCCCAACAACCATCAGGACTAACTGTCTGCCTCACAGAAAGCTGCAGAACATTCAATTTTCTTGTTCTAATAAACATGCTTTTTGAGATGTGAGCAAATTTCAGCACAAAACACTCTCTGCCTCAAGTCAGCCTTTCACCCACCCTGGGCTTAGTGCAGTGATGGTCCCCACCCTTCAAGTGCTTGAAAGAGACCCTGGCCCACCCCTGTGGCTCAGCTTTGTGCTCTGACAGCAGCAGCTACACAGCAGTGATGGGCCCAGGGAGCAGGAATACATATTGCCACACAGAACCTACAGCCCAGGTACCCCCACAGAAGAGGGTCACAGCTAATCCCCCCTTGGCAGCCTGCATGTCCCTGCAGACCATAATAAGCCAGAGGAACTGGAACGACCCGACCCTGTCACGCCTCGCATACCCTGATCCCTGAGTGAGGGCAGCCAGGTGCATCTGGTATAAATACAGCCAGGCACTGGAGAAACCTGACTCCCTGGATCGTTTGTCCTGCACAGGTCAGACCCACCTGCACATGCCACCGCTCTGTGGGGCACCCACTTGTCCCCTTCCAGAGCACTGAGGTGGGGAAGACCCTCCCTGTGCTATGCACTTGCTCTGGCACGTGCTGGCCCAGCAGGAGGAATGTGTTTGAGTATGCTGCAAGATGCAATTCCTATTTCCAGCTCCTCCCCTGCCACTCGGGCACACACACAGGTTTCTTCCTTCCTCAGTGCCCATTTAAGACACAGGCACATTTTTCTTCTATGTGCCCATAGAACCATCATTTCTCTTGCCAGAGACACAGAAAATGAGAACTCCCCAGTTTTGGCCCTGCTCCCACTCCCTGGAGGACAGAGAGTCCCCTTGCAGTAAAGGAATGAGGTCTCAAACTCCAGCAGCACCAGAGCTGTGAGCATGCCCTCGTGCTGGCCAACAGGCTCCCTGGGCTTTGGACAAAGCAGCATCTCTGGGCATGGTTTTGGTATCCCCACAGCAACACAGGCAGCCTAAGGTGACCAAACCACCTCCTAGAGTAAAGCCTGGCCAGGGGTGGGATCATCTTGCCAAGGCCAGGAACACACAGATAAGGTTCAGCAACTGAAATAAGAAAAGGTGTGGTGGAAGAACTCAATTCTGTTCCCCAGTCCATCATTTTTGCTACAGCCCAAATGTTTTGGTGAAATCAAAGTGAGATATTTCATCTCCCACTCTCTTCCTTTATCTAAAGTATAGGTGAACAAAGTGATAGTTCCTGGGTGCATGGCAAAACATGACATTTTGGTATTTCTGAGCTGCAATGCCCCAGTGAAAATGTCAAAAAAGCAACACCCAAACTACAATACTAAGTGAAAGGCACAAAGAAAAACTATCCCTCTGAACAGCATCACCCATGAAAAGCCTTCACCTGTGGCAGCAGTAGCAGGGAAGGGAGCTGAGAGGACAATAGTGTCAGCAAGGATTTGGGGGAGGCCTGCCCCAGGGCAGAGCACAGCTGTGGGATCAGATTGTCATGCACACAAAAAGCCATCCCCAGCAACTCATGATTGTGCTACCCATCCCCAAACCTCTCTCTCCAGAGTATCACATTTTCCCCAGCCTGACCCCATCCCCACCCCAGATGGGCACTGTGTCCCCTCCTGCCACCACCCCTCTCAACAGTCTGTCCCCCATTTCTCCCCAGCACCCAACACACACAACACATTCACTCCCACAAGTCCCTTGTCCCCAGGCTGTCCCAGCCAGTCCCTGCCCCTCCCCACCAAGGGCCCCATGGCCTGACCCACTCCTCAGCCCCAGCTTTCCCCCCCAGCCTACTCCTGCCCCAGTCAGCACAGCCATTGCCTTTGCCAGTGCATCCTACAGGGCTCCCTGAGTGCCTCACTGCCCTCGACAGGCCCGATGAGACAGCACAAGGCTGAACCAGGCTGACAGCTCCCGTGCCCCCAGCACCCTGCCATGCTTCAGGCACACACACACTGCTCCCCAGCCCCTGCAGCCAGAGGATACTTCCACTCCACGATGCTGATGCATGCCTTCCGCAGGGGGTTCTCCAGGGTTAAGCAGAACAGAGCCCTGGGTGGACGAGGAGCTATTGGTGGTGCCGGCTTCTTGGACTTCTCCTTCTGTTGCCTCTTCCTCACGTCACCCTGAGGGGAAGTGGGCTCCATGGTGTTGCTCCCCTAGCTGTCTCTTCCCCTCCTGCCCTGCAGTGGAGCCCCCCTTCCCCAGGTCCCAGCCAGCTGGAGCTCCTCTGGGTCTCTGTCTCCTCCGTGCAGCAGGGGAGGTGCTGGGGGAGTGGGGGCTGGAGCCTGCACTCGCATGTACAAACACACAAAGCATGCGTTTAAATTTAGATCCCGGCCTGACTCTGGGTGCTGTCCCAGCTCCTGAGGCAGCAGAAGGGCCCCAGCAGCTGTTCCCTCTTTCCCCAGCACATGGGGAGTCGGGCGAGTGCTTGGCGTGCCACTGGCTGGGCTGGGGGTGGGACAGGCTGCCCGGGCTGGCTGCTGTCCCCGGCAGAGCAGCGCCTGTGTCCCAGGCCGGCTCTGTCCCCAGCTTCCCCACCGGCACCGGGAAGCAGCCGGGCTGCCCGGGGCAATGTGCATTTGCTGAACCACATCACGAAGGGTGAGATGGAGAAGGCAGCTCTGGCCAGCTCCCAAGAGCAGTTTCCCCCACATCCCAACAGCCCCTTGTCTGCAGGATTTCACCTGCAGCTGGTGCACACTGTTCACCTGTGCCCTGGACCATGTCGTACTGGGACTGTAGGGCCTTCGAGGCTGGCTCCATTTCACTGGAGACCCCAGTCTCAGAGCTCCAGGGAATCATGGTGAGTCCAAAAAGTGCACAGGCTTGCTTTTCTGGAGGCACAAGGAGACCCTTGGCTGGCACTGCTCACTTAAACAACCACTTGCTCAGCCTTGCAGAGGTAAGTCCTTCATGCAGAATGTGGAGGATGTCTGCAGATGCAGGAACCCAACCAGCCCAGGCCAGATTGTGTCCTGCCAAGCCCTGCTGGGCTTGGGAAAGCCTGACTGGATGGATGGTAGGGTAACCCCTGAGCTGAGGTAAGGAGAGAGGCAGGTTATCAGCACCTTCCACAGCAGGGGACTGAGGCACCAGAAGCGTTATTCATGGGTGTTTTCCTGGGGTTTTCTAGACTGTCGGCAAACTGCAGTGATCAAATTCCTTGCAGTAATGTCCCACAGCAAATGGTATCCCTGTTGTACAGATGTTACAGCTGTTACAGACTGCCCAGCTGTCCCCCACTCCACCTCGGGCATCCCAGGGTGCTGCTCCCCCCACGGCACTCTGCTGCCCTGCTCACAGCTTCCCCTCCCTGGCTTTGTGGGGTCATTCTGCCGGGATGGGAAATGCTTGCCAGGTGTTCAGCCAGCCGTGCTGGGGGTCAGAAAGGAGAGATCAGGGAGCAGGGCAGGGAGAGCAACCCCTTCAGCTGCTCCAGCCAGTTTTGATGTACTTGGGAGGAAGATGCCCTCGGTTGTGAAGGGATTCATAGAATCACGGAATGGCTTGGGTTGGAAGGGACCTTGTAGATTATCTCATCCCAACCTCGCTGTCGTGGCCAAGGACAGCTTCCACTAGGCTTAAATTAGCAATCTGCCCCCTTCTACACCGCTCTGTTGTGCAAATCAGTCAAATTTCGGCTGCAGGATCCAGCCCCGTTCCGTGGGAGGCAGATCCCTCTTCTCACTCAGCCATCATTTCCCCCAAACGCTAAGAGCACGCCAGGAGCCGTATTCCCGCTGCTGCCGGTGCAGAACAGCCTGCGCAGGGACCGCAAGGCCGCGGGGCCATCTAGCGGGGATCTCCAGGGCTCCTGGGGCCGGGGCTGGGCAGGGCAGCCCCACAGCCTCCCTGGGCTCGCACAGCCCTGAGCCCCCCTCACCCAGCCAGGAGCTGTTTGCACATGTCGGATTAAGCCCTTTTCTGACCCAGAGAGGGGGCAACTGAGAGGCGTTTTAAAAACTTTTATTCTATTTTCAGTCTCATGTGAAGGGTGAAACAATACAGATGTTATAATTCACACCATCACAATCAGAAGCCAACTATTTCTTAATTACAATACATTATAAACGTTTCTTGGCCTATCAGCTTTTGCAACACCATGCTGCAAATGCCTTAAAGCCAATCACCTAAAATTACCCCTCGTGGGTCTTAATACAATGCATTTTTCATAGTTCTATTTCTCCAAAGTATCTAGTCTTTTTTGTAAGGCCGTCCTTTGAAACTTGTTTCTATTTCCATTTCTTTCTCAACAATGTCTGTCCTATTCCATGGCGTTTCTAAATCAGCATTTCTTCTCTCAAGGTTTCCATACAGATGCATATTGTAAGCCTTCTGTCAGGTTTTCTAATTTCTGAGAATTTTCTACAAATCCATTTCCCACACAAACCCGACCAAACCCGACCGGCACGGCTCCAGCACACACGGGACAGGGACAGCGCTCTGCCCGACGAAGCCCCTCCTTACCTGCCCGGCAGCGAGAGACTCCTTCCTCGTGGAACCTCTTCACAGCCATTCTCCTCTTCCTCGCACATCTCCTGGGCATGCATGTCCCTCTCCCGCTCCATCACCGCACTGGCACGGCTTTGGGAAGGGTCCCAAAGAGACGGGATGGGCTGTGATGGGGGTCTGACTCCCGCAGGTGCATCTCGTGCCGCCGAGCCGAGCCGAGCCGAGCCGAGCCGGGCCGAGCCGAGCCGAGCCGAGCCGAGCCGAGCCGAGCCGAGCCGAGCCGAGCCGAGCCGAGCCGGGCCGAGCCGAGCCGGGCCGAGCCAAGCCGAGCCGAGCCACAAACTCCCATACGCCGCTCTCCGGCCCATTCTGCCGCTCTTCTGCCGCCGCTGCCGGCCACACTCCCGCCCCTCTCC
>VWZV01003689.1:2628-14153 GCA_013397155.1 Irena cyanogastra
ATTCCAGGATTCTGTGATCCCTGCAGTCAGAGGTTCTCAGGACATTCCAGGATTCTGTGATCCCTGCAGTCAGAGGTTCTCAGGACATTCCAGGATTCTGTGATCCCAGCAGTCACTGGTTCTCAGGGCATTCCAGGATTCTGTGATCCAAGCAATCACTGGTTCTCAGGACATTCCAGGATTCTGTGATCCGAGCAGTCACTGGTTCTCAGGACATTCCAGGATCAAAGATACAGAACAGTCGAAGGGCGTTTCTGTTTTTATCCAACTGCTTATCCACTCCAGAATCTCCCTGGCAAGGGTTAAAGGAAAGGCTCCACATGGCTCTGGTTTTGGAATATATAAAATTGCAAATCAGGAAATCTCACCTAGAGGCTTTTAGAGGGTAAAAAAACCTCTAAAAGGTTTTTAGGAAACATCATGGAAGAGACCACCCTGAGCTGGAGACAGGAGCTCCATCTGTGTTGTTATTCCCTAGAGAACAACTTCCCATTGATAAAAGGATGTTGTGGCTTCTCATCTTGGATTTTGGGCTGTGTGATGTGGCCTTGACATCTGGAACGTGTTCTGGTCATTTCTGTTGTGCCTGATCCTCAGAACAGCTCCTCGTGGTGCCCCCAGACAGCTCCAGATTTAAGCAGGAATCACCAAACCCTTTAATGGTTTTGAGCACAGATTCAAAATGGCCTTGAATTTTCAATTAATACCCCCCAAATTCCACGCTGCTAGTTTTAATTTCACGGGAGTTCTGAAAGAAGAATCATTCTGATACTCCAAAAACGCACTGCACATTTTTCTGTCCTGGTCATATTTCCCTGGAAGAGCCTGTGAGCTCCTAATGGTGGCAGTAACTTTTCCATAGGTTGAAATAGGTGACTGGTTTGGGTTTATTTCCTGAAAAACACATTTCCCATCTATACAGTAAATGAACTAAAGGCAGCTATAAGGAACTGTTTACTCGCCAGCTTTAGCTACAGAAGAGGAGAAATTCCTTGGAATTGCACAATAAAACTTCAGGAGCACCAAATTAGTCGTGTTTTGCCTCATTGACACAGAGTATTTTCCAGCCAAAGTTTTCCCCGGGGAGCTTTCCTTGCCTGGCTCAGGAATCCGGGGCTCCAGGTTAAACCTCCATCCGAGTGGGCTGCAGGAAGGTCCAACATGGGCAATTCCTTCCCCTCCCCATTGCTGGGGAGGGAATAGAGGACTGGATTTTCCCTGGAGTGGCTCGAGCTGTCGTCACATGGAGGAGGCAGCAGAAATCTCATGGATTCCGTGGGCTGAGATCCGTCCCTGGGAGAAGGATTGATGGATCCATCCCTGTATCCCGTGGTACCAGCAGGGCTGCTCAAAAACGTTGTTCTCATTCCCAGCCAGACACATTTGCTGCTCCCTGTGCCCTGCTGGGGCTGTTGCTGGATGTGGCACTTGGAAAAGTATCCACGGATCTCGGCCTTTGGAAAGGCTTCACATTAATTCTGTTCCACTTGCATTTAAGTGCCAATCTCCATTAGTGTCTCAGACCTAAAAGCTCTTTCCGGGGTTGTTCAGGGGGCTTGGGCTGCAGTTTCTTTGCTCATTTTTTTTCTTCTTTGAGTTTGGATCAAGCCCTGCCTGGAAGAATTCAGAAAAAAAAGAGTAGAAACCTCATTCCCAAGTTCCTGATTTATTTGTAAAATATGCTTGTGGGATAAAAGATGGAAGGGTGTCAATCTGGGGTCCAGCCGTGGGAAGGGGGTTGGAGAAGGACAGAGGGACACCCAGGTGAAGGAGCTGGGGGACAGCTGGGAGGTTTGGGGTCAGCGTGGGATCTGACAACATCAAAAGAACACGAATTAATGGGAAGCAGCTTTTGGTGGGAGGCAAACAGTTGGTGGGAATGAGCTGAGCTCGGTGAGGTCAGATCTGCCTTTGAAGATAAGAGCTCAGCAACTGCAGCTGTGCTCCAAACCCTCCCAAACCCTCCCTGCTGCTGGATTCCAGGATGGACAGCACAGCGAGAAGAGTTATAGGCATGAAATCACCAATTCTGCACTCGGTTGCATCATCCTGCTCACAGCAAGTTGGGTTTGAGGGTGATGGTGCCAGGACACACCAGTGCCCTCCTTCCTCAGCCAGCCCCTGATTTAACACATGGTTTATAGAGAAATGTCCATGGCATTCCCAAAGAAACCCCCAGGCTTTCCGAGGGGTTTATAGAGAAATGTCCATGGCATTCCCAAAGAAACCCCCAGGCTTTCCGAGGGGTTTATAGAGAAATGTCCATGGCATTCCCAAAGAAACCCCCAGGCTTTCCGAGGGGTTTATAGCGAAATGTCCACGGCATTCCCAAAGAAACCCCCAGGCTTTCCAAGGGGTTTATAGAGAAATGTCCATGGCATTCCCAAAGAAACCCCCAGGCTTTCCAAGGGGTTTATAGAGAAATGTCCACGGCATTCCCAAAGAAACCCCCAGGCTTTGGGGTTTATACAGAAATGTCCATGGCATTCCAAAAGAAACTCCCAGGCTTTGGGATGAAGAGCCTTTCCAAGGAGTTTGGCATTTAATAAACGATATTAAAAATCAGCTCTGGGAAGCCAAGATCAGTTTCCATGGCAAAGAACAGAGGGATGCAGCGAGGCTGCTTGGAGCTGGGAAAAGGGATTGGAGAGGAGAGGGGAAGGCGCTGGGGCTGGGTTTTACTGCTCACACCATTTCTGATCACCTGCACGGGGATTTAGAGGCACCACATCTGCAGGATGGAAATTTAATGCATCAAAATATGCCCGATGACCAGGGAATGTTGGCATCACAGAATGATTCAGGATGGAAGGACCTTGGAGCTCATCCAGTTCCATCCCTGTGGGCAGGGACAGCTCCCACTGTCCCAGGTGGCTCCAGCCCGGCCTGGGACACTTCCAGGGATTCAGGGGCAGCCACAGCTGCTCTGGGAATTCCATCCCAGCCCCTCCCCAGCCTCACAGGGGAGAATTCCTGTGTAAATCAGAAGGAAGTCTACTGCCATCAACTGAATTCACAGAACTAAAAGCAGTATAAGCCCCAAACCTCCACTTCTGCTTGTGCATCTAGAGAATAATATCCATCTATTTCCCATATTTTTATGGAAACAGGTTCACTTATGTGTTTCTAGTTTCACAATTCCATACAAGTTAAGGATTTAAGGCAGTTATTGCTGGTTCTAACACAATTAAGCACTGATGAGATCCAAGCTAAACAGAACAACCTCGACAAGAATTTAAAAACCCAGAGAAGTTTTTTCCGGAGCTCTGACCCAAGTTTGTGGTGCCAAGTCCCCACCCTGAGCAGTTTCCATGGGTTGGGTGGAATCATTAAAGGTGTTAATCCTGCAGGGATCCAGCTCTTCCATCTGCAGTGGACACAGATCTGGACAACAGCAAGGCTAAATTTCATTTTAATAAGTTAAAAAAAATCATCTGAACAGCCTCCTTTAACCACAGACTTACAAAAACTTCCAGGCAGCTTAAATACATTATAACAGAAATTTCTGGGATTTACAGAAGTGTTTCAGGAGGATCCAACTCCCTTAATTTTCCCCAATTTTCACCTCTGTTTCACAGTTTGGAAAGTCAGCAGATGATTCAGTTTCCATCTTTAGCCAGCTGAATATCCCAGTTCCTCACATTTTCCTTGTGACTTTTTAAAAGTTGAAGAAAGAGGAAAAACACCCAACCTCTGGAAAGAGCCTGAAATAGAGGCAGCCCCAGAGTTGTTTCTAGGCAGTGTTTTGGCCAGCACCATCTATCAGCAGCAGGCCTGGGAAGCACTTTCCAGGTGTTTTATCCCAAAAATCAGCTTGAAAAAGCTGGAACTTTTAGGATTTTATACGAGGGAGACAATTTTCCCTGAAACCAACATGTCTTGAAAGTTCTGTGATAAAAACTCAGGTTTTATACTGATAAGGGAATTTAAAAATGAACAAACCAAGGTAACTCGCCAAGAAGAAAACTTCCTGAAGTTTATTGCTGCTTAAAAGCTTCCTGAAAAGTTGCCTTTTAAAGGAACAAAGGTAATAATTCCAGTATTAGGTTTAAGCTACCCAAGGCTTCTGCAGCATTTGAAAATATGGACGTGGGACAGGGGAAATAAGAAGAAATTCGCCTTTACCCAAAACAAAACAGGAAAGGCAGTGTTGCTTTTAGGGACAAATTTAGGGAAATGGATTTTCCTTGAGGAGACCAAACAGTGAGCAGTTTGAGACTAAATGACACCAAGGCTTTTTAGGAACAGGGAATCCTCTCAGCTTCTTCCAGCAGCTCCCAGAGGGGAGTTACCAATAGCCAGAGTTTTCTTGTGACAGGAGTGAAGAGAATTCCTATTAATGCAACCCAAAGGGCAAAAAGGCACTGTAAAAATGCCCTTATTTCCCTGCTCAGGATGCAAGAGCCCTTCCTTTCACCAAGCCAAGGAATTGCTGCTGATCCCTGGGCTGGATGATGTGCTCAGGATCTCAGGGCCACAAAGCTCGTTATGTCAATTAGCAACCAGCTCTGATTTACCTGGGGAAATGGTGGGGCTGCTTCAAGAAGTGATTCTCAGTTTCCTTCAGAGATGCTGCATCCTTTATTTGAATGTAAATAACTACCAAAGGTCAGGGGGGATGAAGTAGGGAGGTGGTGGAGTCCCCAAGCCTGGGAGATTTGACAGTGGATGTGGCACTTGGGGACACGGCCAGAGGTGGCCCTGGCAGTGCTGGGGGTGCTTGGGTCACCCCTGGAAGAGAAGATGGGAGGATAACAGGACTGAAGGAGTGTCTGGCTGTTAGAGAGCAGCCTAAGGAGGGACACGAGGGTTGGGAAGGGCCTGGAGGAGCCGTGGAGGAGCAGCTGGGGGTTGTTCTGCTGGAGGAAAACTCAGGAGGGGCAGCTCAGATCTCTGCCCTCTGCGACAGGGAACGGAGCCAGGGAACGGCTGGAGCTGGGCAGGGGCAGGGGCAGGCTGGAGATCAGGATCATGGAATGCCTCAGTTGGGAGGGACCCAACAGGATCATCCATGCCGACTCCTGGCCCTGCACAGACACCCCAAAATCCCAGCTGGGCATCCCTGGCAGCGCTGTCCAAACGCTCCTGGAGCTCCGGCAGCCTCGGGGCTGTGCCCATTCCCTTGTTCAGTGCCCGAGCCCCCTCTGGGGGAAGGATCTTTTCCTCACCTCCACCTAAACCTCCCCTGGCACAGCTCTAGCCCTTCCCTGGACCCTGTCTCTCACCCCAGAGGTGCTGGCACTGCCCAGGCTCCCCAGGGAATGGGCACGGCCCTGAGGCTGCTGGAGATCCAGGAGCATTTGGACACCACTCCAAGGGATTTTGTGCTGTCTGTGCAGGGCCAAGGCTCGGATCAGTGACCCCAGAGGGACCCTCCTAGCTCAGGTTATTCCATGATTTTATGAGGGTCAATCTTCCAGCACAAAAAGCCTGCACATGCAAATTCCAGCTGTTGTTTGTGTCACAGAGTCACAGCAGAGCCCTCGAGAAGAACATCTGGAAGGATACACACACACAGACACGCACTTCATTATTCTCCTTTTGTATTGATACCCAGGCAAAAGGGGGAAAACATCCCTCAAAGCTCACGCCCTCGTTTGTCAGCCCCAAATCATCTGGTGGAGGCTGTGCTGGAGCCATGGTTGATCACCCTCCCCTCCAACCTGCAGCTGTTTGCTCTCTGATAGATAAATATGTGCTTAAATAACACGTCCCACCTAAGCCTGTCTTTTTTTTTTTTTTTAATGTTCCCTTTGCCAGCCAAATGTTTCCATCATGCCCAATAAAGCTCTGGGAGCCTGCCCCGTTCCTGCTTCCCGTGCACGTTGAGGCTGCATTTCCTCAGCCTCACCTTCCTCAGGCAGCTGCTCGTTATTCCCAGCACTTACTGCAAGAGACTCATTTCCAGCAGATCATTTTTTTCCCCTTTACAAGTCCATAAAACTGTTCTCGTTGCTGCCCACAAAGCCCCCGGCGGGTCAGGGCTGTCAGGGAGTGCTGGGAGCTTTGTTCTGCTCTCAAAGGGTGCCGGGGCTGTCAATGGCACGCTCCCTTTCTTCCATGGAATGGGAATGGCTGCGTCCCATTGTGCTGGGTTGCAGGAAAGGTTTGAAGCTGAACTCGCTCCAGACCTGCAGCACAAAAAGGGAAAGGGGAATCATGTCAATCATTGTCCAGCTGGGCACCAGCACTTTGCAGGACTTTGTCACTCCCTGACATCATTGTAATGCAGAGATGAAGGTTCCAAGGCTCCTCCTCAGGCTGGTCACAGTCCCTGCAGGTCTTGGGCCTTCTGGTGGCTTTTGTGTTTTGGTGCAAGTCCGTGTGTTTTATCCCAGGGTGCAGAATAAGGAGGGGAACCCCATGATTACAGGGAAATTAATGGATACTTAAACAGAATCATGGAATTGTTGAGGTTGGAAAAGACCTTTAAGATCAAATCCAGTTGTCAGCACAGCACCATCACCATGGTCCCCACTAAACCACAGCCCCAAGTGCCCCAGCCACATGGTGTTTGAACATTTCCAGGGGTAGGAACTCCACCACACCCTGGACAATCTATTCCAGTGCTTTACAACTCCTTCCATGGAGAAATTTTCCTAATATCCACCCTGAGTCTCCCCTGGCCCAGCCTGAGGCCATTCCCTCTCCTCCTGTCCCTGTCCCCTGGGAGCAGAGCCCGACTTCCCTGGCTGTCCCCTCCTGTCAGGAGTTGTGCAGAGCCACAAGGGCCACCCTGAGCCTCCTTTGCTCCAGGCTGAGCCCCTTCCCAGCTCCCTCAGCCTCTCCTGGTGCTCCAGTCCCTTCCCCAGCTCCGTTCCCTTCCCCAGCTCCATTCCTTTCCCCAGCTCTGTTCCTTTCCCCAACTCCGTTCCTTTCCCCAGCTCCGTTCCTTTCCCCAACTCTGTTCCTTTCCCCAGCTCCGTTCCCTTCCCCAGCTCCGTTCCCTGCCCCAGCTTCTTTCCTTTTCCCAGATTTTGTTTCTACGAGTGGGAGAACCCTCCTGGAATGGTTTGGGTAGAAAGGACCTTAAAGATTATCCAGTTCAACCCCCTGCCATGGCAGGGATACTCCCACTATCCTCCGGTGCTCCAAGCCCCGTCCAACCTGGCCTTGGACACCCCGAAGTCCTGTTGATTTGATGAAGGATAAAAACAGTTTAATTTGATGGAGATAAAATAAAATTTTCTGTGTTGGGCTGTAGAAACAATTTAATGATTTCACTTTCCTGAGTTGGAGGAGTTTTTCTAATGGATTTGATGGCCTTTGATTTGCAACACTGAGGCAAGAATTTGAGATTCTGAGAGTTCTAAAGGCCCTTCTGGTGACCCCCAGAAGGTCTTTTGTCACTTGAGTGACTGCACTGGGGCCACCCCAGAGCCCGACACCCAAGGATTCCATTAACATCAGCCTCAGCCAAAAATCCAGTAGGAAACCCATGGGTTAGGGAAACACACAAATATTAAATGCAGGAAAGATTTATTCTGGTTGTAACATCTCTGTCACACTGGGAGGGCAGCAAGGCCCATTCTGCTGCTGCTGAGAGCTGCTGGGAGCCTGTTTGGTGTCAGTCCTCACAGCGTGGATGTGTGGACACCCTGTACTCAGCAGCAGCTCCTGTGCTGCCCAGATCTGCTCCTCCTGGTCTGCCTCCACTCCCAAACACACACCCGGAGCCGCCGCGGCCACACGACAAGGGGAGTCATTTGGGGATAAAAGCTCTGTATTCATGTCTTTAGCTCGTGGAAAAATCTGTCCCTCAATCTGTGCGAGATCTTTTTCTTGTTTGCTATTTTGCTTTCTCCCACCCTTCATCTGTCACTCCTGTCTGGAGTACAAGCTCTGCAGGGCAAGGGCTCGCTGAGCGCACAAGCGCCGGGTACCAAGAGCAGCTCCAGCTCTTGTCGAGGCCCCTGGGCACGGCAAACAGCAGATTTTGGATGATGAGAGGTTTATTTATCTTTAGGTTTCTTCTCTCAATGTTTCGCCCCCGTGCAGGCAGGGAGCAGGTTGGGAGAGCACCTGGATCTTAGCAGTGAAGCAGGCATTGGGTGTTTGTTCCAGGTGGCTGCAGTGGGTGTAGAACCAGGAAAGGGAAAGAAATTCCTCCCTGTGAGGGAGGGGAGGGGCTGGGATGGAATTCCCAGAGAAGCTGCGGCTACCCTCGGATCCCTGGAATTGTCCTTGTTGGCAAGACCTGGAGCAGCCTCCTCTAGGGAAGCTGTCCCTGCCCATGTCAGAGATGAGCTTTAATGTCCCTTCCAACCCAAACCCTCTGGGATTCTGGGATCATCCCATGCAGAGGCTGTTAACAGCTGCAGCCCCATGTTCCACCAAGGAACAGCTGCACTCTGAAAAAGTGGAGTTCTCTGGGCTGCTCCCTTTGGACACAGAACCAGCTTAGAAAACACCAGAGTGGCTGAAACCCCTTCGGGTTGTGCCCGGCTGGGCGAGAGGTTGCTCAGAGGAGCTGTCCCTCACTGACATGAGCAGCAGATATTCCCAAACCCGCCTCCCGGGGCAGATTTTACTTTCCTGAAGGATTTTTTGAACCTTTACCTTTCCACCCATCACCACGGCTGTGCCTGAGCCCAGGACCGGCCCGAGAGGGCAGCGGCTGCTTTCGCTCATTAACGTTCCTCGTGTCGAGCTGGGAACGAGACAGATTTGTTGGGTTCGCCGGAGCCCCGGAGCCCGTGAGCAGCGAGCAGGCTCCGCAGCCCAGGTGCTCTACAGCCCTCTCCTGGCTGCATCCGAGAGCGCTCGGCTGTGCGGGGAGAGCGCCGAGTTCCGCCGGCGCTGCCCGAACTCCGCTTCCCAGGCTTCGGCACATCCCTCACACATCCCACACATCCCACACATCCCGGTGTGGCAAGGGCACCTCTGGCTCCTGGCAGCCGCTCCAGAGGGATCCTGACCCCCGCAGTGCCGGGGATGTTCTGTCCTGGACAGAATTGTATTGATTAACTTGTATTAATGCAAGCCTGGAGATCTCTAAAGCCCACAGTTTAACAATTGGTCCATTCCTTCTGGGACACTTGCTTGCTACGGAATCTATGCAGTGGGGAAAGAAAAAAATTAATCAGGCATATATATATATATATACACATATATACATATATGTGTGTCTGCGTGTGTGTGTGTGTGTGTATAGCCTTTGGTGTTTGTGTGTACAGCCTGGAGCTGTCTGAACTCTGCTTTCCAGAGGTATCCAGCTCAGATTCACACATCCCGGTGTGGCAAGGGCACCTCTGGCTCNGTGGGTGTGTGTGTGTGTCTGTACAACCTGGAGCTGTCTGAACTCTGCTTTCCAGAGGTATCCGGCTCAGATTCACACATCCCGGTGTGGCAAGGGCACCTCTGGCTCCTGGCAGCTGCTCCAGAGGGATCCTGACCCCCGCAGTGCCGGGGATGTTCTGTCCTGGACAGAATTGTATTGATTAACTTGTATTAATGCAAGCCTGGAGATTTCTAAAGCCTACAGTTTAACAATTGGTCCATTCCTTCTGGGACACTTGCTTGCTACGGAATCTATGCAGTGGGGAAAGAAAAAAATTAATCAGGCATATATATATATATATACACATATATACATATATGTGTGTCTGCGTGTGTGTGTGTGTGTGTATAGCCTTTGGTGTTTGTGTGTACAGCCTGGAGCTGTCTGAACTCTGCTTTCCAGAGGTATCCAGCTCAGATTCACACATCCCGGTGTGGCAAGGGCACCTCTGGCTCCTGGCAGCTGCTCCAGAGGGATCCTGACCCCCGCAGTGCCGGGGATGTTCTGTCCTGGACAGAATTGTATTGATTAACTTGTATTAATGCAAGCTTGGAGATTTCTAAAGAGATTTAACAATCTCTTATTGGCCCATTCCATCTAGGACACTTGCTTGCTATGGAATCTATGCAGTGGAGAAAGAAAAAAATGAATCAGGCATATATATATTTAGATATATAGATACATAGATACATATATAGATATATATATATATTTAGATATAGATATATATATATACATATATATGCGTGTTTGTGTGTGTATAGCCCGTCCATGAGGAGACTTTCCACAAAACTGTTGTTTAGTCACAAGTCAACAACAATCCTGTCACAAGATAATGAGACAGAAACACAATGCATTATTTGCATTGGACACAATGATTGGGAGGGCTGTTGCACATCTTGTACTAGAAAGGTAATGGAAAATAAAAAGTGCTCTTCAGTGCTGTGAGCCATTTTCCAGTGTCTGGAGTGGCTATGTGGGGGGGACTTGGAAACGGGGCAAAATTCAGATTTCCTGCTTTCTTTCTCCATGTTGAACACACAACTCTGAGCATCTTTTTCCCTATATCTTCACCATCTTAGCTGTGTATTTTCTCTGCCAAATCGCTGAGATTTCATAGAATCAGGTTTGGGTTGGACAGGGCCTTGAATCCCACCCCGTCCCACCCCTTGCCATGGGCAGGATCACCTTCCCCTATCCCAGGTTGCTTCAAGCCCATCCGACCTGGCCTCAGATACTTCCAGGGATCCAGAGGCAGCCACAGCTTCTGTGGCAGCAGTTGTCTCAGGGTTGATCATTAAACTCAAATTTCTGGTGTTTCAGTGCTCTCCTCTCCTGTCACACAGCGCCTGCTTTGCCAATTGGTTTATCTGGGGCTTCTGTTTGCTTTGGGGTTTTTTTAATGCCATCCAGACATTCTTTCTGCTTTAAAAGTGTCCCTAACCTACTGTTGCTCACTAATAATTCCCATTGTTTCATGTAATAATTGAATGGATTTGCTCAGTTCTGTGGCAGCAAAGATTTCTAAGCCCAGGATATTCCCCACCATCTTTGTTCCGGTTTTCTCAGGGATTCTGAAATGCCTTTACCGATGATTCCCCTGCACATTGCAACACTTGCCCAGAGGAGTGAGAAAGCCATTTGTTTTCTGTAGAGCATTAGCAGAGAATTCTCTCACTGGGGAACGTCCTTGCCTGCAATGCTGGACGCTCTCACATTCATTTTCTGCTCCCTTGATCTCTGATACAGGAAGATTCTGCAGAACGTGACTGAAGCACGAAGCCCCGTTTGTGATTAATTTTTTGAGGGTGTGATTGAGCCCCTGCCACCCTGCCCTCCCTGTTTGCCATTCTGGGAGTGTCTGGAGCTCGCTAACGATGCTGCTGTCGCCTCCCTGCTTTGCCTGTCAGAGACCAGCCGTGCTAGAACGCTTGCTCTGTCACGGTGAAGAGAGGCTTTAGCAACACACCGAGTTGTAGCATTCCATATCCAAGGATCTCGGGGATTTTTAGGAGCTTGGAGTCCTCGTTTGACTCGGCAACATCTCGTTCTGACGCAGGGGAGTGGGGGTGAGCTGCGCAGCTGTAACTACCAGCAGTATCTTTGTAGTTGGGCAGCCAGGGAGCCTGGGAGGGCAAGGAGGTGGCTTTTCCTCGAGCTGCTGGGCTGAGCAGCATCACCCATCCATGGGTGAGGAATTCCTCTGCTGGGCTGAGAGCATCACCCATCCATGGGTGAGGAATTC
>VWZV01003689.1:23975-76084 GCA_013397155.1 Irena cyanogastra
ATGGCTGGGTGGATCTTCGTTGATGACAGCCCATCTCCTGTCCGGCCACATCTTTAGAACTGGAAATTTCTTCCTGGAACTCAATCAGTGTTACAGGCACTACACCCCCCTACAGGAATGTGCCTCTCAGGGAGTGTGGCCCAAACATGTCTCAGCTTAACAAAATACATATATATATATTCTAATATCATGCAATTACATATCTTACAGGCACGAATTAAAACATATATCTATAACACCGCTGAGCACTTCTAGCTCTCACAGGGGAATGACTCCAGGTTTGGATAAATGAACTGTTTGCACTTTTGGATAGAATAATAAAATCATCATGGAATGGGTTGGGTGGGAAGGGACCTCACAGCCCATCCAGTGCCACCCCTGCCATGACAGGGACACCTCCCTCTGTCCCAGGGGGCTCCAGCCTGGCCTTGGGCACTTCCAGGGATCCAGGGGCAGCCACAGCTGCTCTGGGAATTCCATCCCAGCCCTCCCACCCTCCCAGGGAAGGATGGACGATGTGGCAGAGTTCTGCCTGGTGCCACAGATGGGCTAAACCCAAAATGTTCATCACCTGTCGGTGATTTTGGAGCTTGTTCTCATGCTGGTTTCTGCTTTCCTGCTGCAAAAACTTTTAGTACTGCAGGTAAGAATTGGGCAGCGCTGGTTTTAGAAATTAAAATGGAAATGAAAAGAGAAAAATTAAATAGAAGATTTTCAGAAATGTTGTGCAGAGACACACCAGTTCAGAGGAGCTGTGGCTGCCCCTGGATCCTTGGAAGTGTCCAAGGCCAGGTTGGGGCAGCCTGGGACAGTGGGAGGTGTCCCTGTCATGGCAGGGGTGGCACTGGACAGGCTTTAATGTCCCTTTCAACCCAAACCATTCCAGGATTCCATGGTAAATCCCTCCAGGGATGGAGACTCCACCACCAGCCCATTCCAGTGCCTGAGGACACGATCCCAGGGCTGTATTTATTTGTCTGGATTTTTTAAAATTTATTTGACTGGAACTTGTTTTGCCTTTTTTTTTTTTTTCCTGTCTCCTGGAGGCCAAAGCAGCTGAAAAGGCCCAGCTTAGGTCACAGCTGGGTTGTTTCAGTCTCTGCACAAACAGCCCTCACCTCAAAGAGCTCCAGACACCAAGGACAAGCAGGGGCAGGACTAAAGCTTCTCATTTTACAGCTCATAAAATGACTTGTGCAAGGTTATATCTGAGTGTCTCAGGTATTAGTTCCATAGCAGGAGTGAAAAAAAAAAGAAATTACCTCAGAACCTAGAACAAAAACACTTCTAAAATTAATTCTCTGAAACTTAGATGATTTCAAATGTGTTTTGTTGATCTCTGAATCTGTAAAAATAGAATAGTAACAGCTTTGTGCAGAGGAACAGCATCACCAGTGTTTTCCATCATTTTCCTGGGTGAGTGCTGGCACAGTCGTCCCCACATTTGCAGCAGTTTCCACAGCCGAAGCTGTGGGCTGGAAAAGCTTTTTGGGGGCTCAGGTGTCACCTACAGTCACCTTGGTGTAAATCAAAACCGAGCCCTTGTGTCTTCCTGCAAGTGCAGAGCTGTTTTCCAGGGAAGGACAGGGCTCTGTGGGACACTCCTGGCATCCTCCCTTTGACCAGGAAGGTTGGAATCGCTCTTGTGGCTGTTTTCTTGGTTCCAGAGGCATCCCAAGGGCTGTCGGGGGTGGAAGGGGCTGGTGGCATCTCTGCCTTCAGTCTTTGCTGGAGGACAAAGCGTCTCACATTCATTTGACACAATTATTTCTTTAATTTATCTCAGTGAAATCCAGGCCCCAAAAGAGGGAGAGGAAGAGCAGCACGAGGGCCAGGCCTGAGAACCCCTTGCTGGGCCTCATTATCCTGAAAATGCTCTACAAATTAATCTGCAGCACTCTGATTTTATTCAACCTGCAAATTAACCTGATACATCTCTTTTGTTTTATTTTTTACACTGATAAAGAATACCCAGCCTCACTGCAGTGATCTGTGTGTGCACAGACCTAGGAAGTGAAAATTAGTGAGAGATTCTGTAAAGTCACTGAAAAGGGCTGGAAAACCCCGTGTTTATCTTTTTTTAGGGACGTTGTGGAAATCCTGGTCCCTGGTGGAATCCTCTGGATCCTTCCCCCTCAGGGAAATCCCCAGAGCATTGCCTTGGAGAGACTTCCCACGGAGTTTACCCCACCTGGGTGGACAGAAAGGACTTCCCCATGGAGTCTTGCACTTTTCCATGAACCACTCCTGTTCCCTTCCCCATATGTCCCAAATTCTCATGGATTCTCCTTTCCCTGTTCCCTCATATGAACCACTCCTGTTCCTTTCCCCATATGTCCCAAATTCTTGTGGTTTCTCCTTTCCCTGTTCCCTCTGTGAAAAACACGTTCGCTCTCCTGTGAAAATGTAAAAAGTTTAATAAAGGACACGAGGAGACAAGGAACATAGAGCAAAGGTTATTAGGGCCAGGTGCATCTTGGCACTTCTGGGATACCCCTTAAATGCCTTCTCCATTACATCAGCCTGTTGCATANGATACACCTTAAATGCCTTCTCCATTACATCAGCCTGTTGCATATTCATAGACTCTTATGCATAGCAAACTTTTCCCCAAACTAGTTTACACATTCCAAAATTGTTTAGCGTGGCTCCTCCTTGGATCTGCCTTCTTAAAGCATGGGGATTCCCTGGTTTTGGTCCATTCTTGTCAGGTTTTGGGCCTTGGTCCTCACTGGCCTTGAGACGGTGAATGCTGATAGTTGGCAGATCTGCAGCAGGGTCTTCATCCTGCGTTCACTGGATGTTATCCCATCCAAGCAGGCATTTTAACACAAGCATAGCTATTTCACCAAGCTCAATTAACAACAGAAATAAAAACTCTATAACAAAGTTTAACGCTACACATATAAATTCATTTTAATATTTGCAAAAGGCCAGTATTATAATATGTGTTTGTAACACCTCATTTGTTGTGGTATCCCTGGTGGCTGGCCCATCTTCCCTGTAGGGCAGTGCCCTTTGTGCCACCCCCGTTCCCTCCCATATTTAACCTTGTGCACACCACATGGACAGGTCTTCTGTCCCTGGTTTCCCCTTGGTGTGCTGGAATTAACCTTGCTGGAACTGACCCTACAAAAGGCCCTTCTACCTCTCTTGGCCGTGGTGAGTGTGGTGAGTGCACTTCACTGCTTTGCCTGATTGCTTACCCAAGCAGCTTTTCCACAGGAGATGCTCACTGGGGAACAAAGGCAGCAGCTTCCACCTCTAAGCCCACGCTGCTGCAGTGCCTCTGACTCCTGTTTGGAGCTTGCAGCCAGGCCTCAGGCACTCAATGGGCTGTGTGTTATTGCTGCCGAGGCAGGACCTCCATCCCTCAGCTCTCCGGAACACAAACAACCCTCGGCTTTTATGGAATCATAAAGAGCTGCCTTAAAGCTGAGGACAAACTCAGCCCTGACAGGGACCGGCGCAGATATTGCTCTGTCCAGGGGAGATCCAGGTTCTTGTGAATCCACAAGTGAGCACAGTTGTCCCATCAAATTCCACCCAGCAGCTTGTCCTCTGTATCCCTGCCACTCAGCTGGCATGTCAAATCGTATTTGCAGCTGAATTCCAGCTCTTGGAAGGATTTTGGGATCTCTCCAGTGTTCTGCAGGGGATCCACATCAAGAGGAACTCTGACCCTGCAAAATTCCCCAATTAGCCTTAATGCCTTTGCTTTTTCCATGCTTTTTTTTGGGATGAAGTGCGCCGAGCAATGAAAATTTGAGAGAAATTAGCACTGTAGTCTTCGCTTAAAGTTCAGCCTGGAAAATCAAAAGGCATTTGTTCCAAGATTGGATTATGTGTAGGATATCTCCAGCTATAATGAGCTCAGGTTTGCTGGCAGCGTTAGAACCAACTCTCACCTCTCTCTCTCCTGCCACATGTGTTTTTCTCCCTCAGAGCATATTTCTTTCGACTTGATCAGCTCATCTCTTGCAGATGATAAAATTATCTGCAAAGATTTGTATCTGATGTTGTGCCATAAATCATATTTAGTCGTAGGATTAACATTTCCAAGAGTAGAATATTTACGGAAGGGGGGAAAAAAAAAAGAAAAAAGCGGGTAGGGGGCTGGCAGTTTCTGAGGATTTACATAAGGAAGAGTTGGGATTCAGGATGGATCTGGCAGGGTTTGGAAATACATTTGTGCAAGGTGTGGATGTGCTCAGCTCTGGTGAGCAGCAGTGGAGCTGCTTTACGGTGTTTCTCTTGGGGAGATTGGAAGATAAAGAACGCGGGGAATCACAACCTCTGGTGAGCAGCTTTGTCCTGGAAGCAATAAACAGATGTTCCAGCTGTGCTGGCACCTCCCCCGCTGCCAGCTGCTGCTGCCTTTGACATTCCCAGGCTGGTGTGGGCACTCTGAAAACACTCAGTGCCTTTACAGGCACTGGGAAAAGCGGGCAGTTTTTGGAAGCTGCTGGGTTTACAAACCCCTTGGTTTACCTTTCAGAGCTGGGCCATCCAAAAGAGTCAGAATTGAGCAGTTTGAACATCTGCCCACAAAGTGGGGAAGGGGGGAGAGAGAGAGGGAGGGAGAGCAGCTCCCTCTGCTCTGGCTCCAGCACTGCCAGGCGAGAGATCCATCAGGGAGTGGGGGCACAGATCATGGAATCCTGGAGTAGTTTGGGTTGGGAGGGACCTTAAAATCATCCCATTCCATCTCCTGCCATAGGCAGGGACATTTTCCGCTATCCTTGGTGGCTCCAACCTGGCCCTGGACACTTCCAGGGATCCAGGGGCAGCCACAGCTCCTCTGAGAATTCCATCCCAGCCCCTCACTCCCTCACAGCGAGGAATTCCTTCCCAGTATCCCATCTAACTGGGCCCTCTGGCAGTGTAAAACCACTCTCCATGTAAAAAGTCCCTCTCCCTCCTTTTTATCAGCCCTTTGAGGCTGGAAAGGGCTCTAAGATCTCCCTGGAGCGTTTCCTCCCGCAGCTCTCCCAGCCTGGCAGTGCTGCTCCAGAGGGACCTGAACGTGCTGCAGGGAGCTGGGAGCTCTCAGGGGTTTCTCCTGTGGGCTGATGCCAGGGGATTGAGGCCTCACTGGGATCTCTGGTGATGCTGCACGTACACGAGGCTGATGGCTGCTGTTCTTTGCTCCGTTTTTGGTGCAGGTCCCTCACCACATGAAGACTCTACCCTACTACAGCTACGACCAGCCCGTGATCGGCTACTGCCAGGCCCACAAGCCCCTCCACGTGAACAAGGGCTACGAGACGGTGTCCCGGGAGCAGGCGGAGACCTCCAACCTGGACCTGGGCCGGGACCACAGCTTCATCGCCACCATCGCGCGCTCCGCCGCCCCCGCCATCTACATCGAGAGAATACCCAACTAGCCGGGGCCACCTCCGGGGCGCAGCTCGGGGAGGGACCTTTCGTCCAGGAAGGGACCAGGCGAGGCGTTCCAACGCCACCGTTCCAGCGGCGAACGTTCCGAGGGCAGGGGATGGTGGCGGCCGCCACGCGCCGCGAACGCCGGCGCGCAGAACGCACGCGGAGAACTTCAGGATTTCCTTTGCTTTAAACTTTCAAACAAATTCCTCGGTGTAAATATTAAAGAGAGAGATTGTCGAGTTCTTATTAAAAAGAACAACAGCAACAGCAGCAACAACAACAAATAGATTTCACTCTAGCTACATAAAGGGATGGATTAAGAGTTTTGTTTGTATATTTGATTTTTCTACATTGCACGGTTCCTGGGAAGGAGAACCACAGGTAAAAATAAATGGGGTGGGGAGGGCGAGGCTCTGGGGAGGGTCAGCCATGTTCCCTTATTAAGTGTTTATTACAAAGATCCATTGACTATTTTTGTTCTTTTTAAACCAACAAAAGATAGCTCTATTTTTTTTTTTTCCTTTCAGGGGTTGGTTTTTCGGTTGGGGTTTTTTTGGGGTTGTTTTTTAAGTGGTTGAGCATTAATATTTCAACCTTCAGACATGGGCATTAAAGCTTATGTTGAACCAAAAGGACCTTGGCAATTGATGCAGCAGAAACAAAGAAACTCGGGTGCATGTACATTTAAGACACAGGCTGTACACTATGGAGGGGGCTTTTGATTTTTTTATCTTCATTGTGCTTCATTGTTGACACTCTAATTCCTTTTCGGGCTCTAAAAAAAAAGGGGAAATACTGCAACGGAGTCATGACTCAGATTTCCAGGCCAGTGGTGCTCGTTAAGTAAAATTCGTGGACGTTTGGGAACCAAAATGGAAGTGAAGTGCTTGAAACGGATCAGAAGGAAAATCTTTTAAAGAGCGTTTAGTGCAACTCACTGGCTGACACAATTTCTAAAACACAGCAGAATGTGTAACGTTGTTTTTGTTTTGGGTTTGGGTTTTGTTTTTTATTAATTATTATGATCAGTTAGTTTTTGTGTAGTTTTTATCAATAAAATGACAACAACAAACAAACGAAAAAAAAAGAAGTGGTGGAAGAAAAAAATAAACATATTATTTTGTGGTTGGGATACCACAGCCACGCTACTGTTTGAATGATTTCTCTGGGTGTGTGATGTGGGGATCCTGTGGAGAGAGGGGACAATGCTGGGTCCTGTTTCTCCCCTCCTGGAAGGAAATCAGGGAATTGTTCTGAGTTAAAAACCCCTGAGTCTGAAGAAGCTCAATTTATTTGGTTTGTCTAAAAAAGGAGGTGGCTTGGGGTCTGGGGGAGGGGAAGAGAGGAAAAACAACGGTTTTTTTTAACTACAAGTTGGGTTTTTAATCAGAAGGGGGGTTTTTCATCTGCAAACCTGAGCTGGAGCTAAACCAACTCAGATCAGAACAAAAGGGATGAGTTTTTATCTGGAGGGGGAATAACACATCGACAGAGTTTAGGACAGAATGAATTTGGTAATTATTTCAGGTATTTATTTGAGTTGTTATGTGAAATCTTGGCCACAAGGCTTAATGAATTCCTGCAAGTGCTGAGTGCTGTCTCGTAGACACAATATTCTATTGTCTCCTGTGTTTCTCACCTGGAAAACTGATTTATTTTTCCCTGGAAGGCAAGGAAGGGTGGGGATGGATGTGCCAGGCTAGGCAGGGAAACGCGGACACACAGAGCGAACCTGATGCATGCAAGGTAATGCATTTAGAATTAAGTGTTGGGCAGGATATGAAAAGAAAACCCAGTGAAAATCCAGGTGAGGAGTTTCCAGATCAGATCTGCTGAGATCTGTCAGCCTTGGCAGTGCCATGGGTGGAGGGAAAGAGCTGCTGCAAGCACGAGTTCCCTTCAAACAGAGTTTAAAACACTGACCCATGCAGCTGAAAACGAAAGGGCTCCCACCCATTCCTGTCAGCTCCAGGCCAGCAGAGGCTGCATTCCAATAAACATCCAAAGGGGAACAGCATTCCCGTGCTCCTGAAAGATGAGAATGGAAATATTTTCATTGGAAGGATCATTAACGGCAGTTGTATAATCCTGGTGTGATTTTTGAGAGGATCATTCTGCGCCTGCCAGGACTGGGGAAGGAAATGTCGCCCAGAAATATTTCTTGTCTTGGTGTGTTTTTTCCTTAGCCCCCCACCTGCTGGGCATGTGGATATTGGAGAATATATTGTTTATTTTTTAATTTCATTTATAATCATCTTGAATGCAACTTCCCCCTGTGCTCTGGGAAAAGCTGCTGAAAGAGAAGGTAAAATTAAACAAACTCCCCCTTTTATATTTCCTTATTTCAAAATAATCTAATTTTAGCATTGATTTGGAGGATGTTTGGAACTGACATTAGATTGCAGATTTTCTTGGCAATTAGTGGGAATTGTGGGAAAAAAATAAACTCCTGTGGGCACAATCTCTGAGTAAATTCATGGTTTTCTGCCTGAAATGTTGCTGGGTTTCCTCTGTTTGTACCCTGATGCCAGTTTGGATAAGAAGCCCATAACTTCTGTTTGTATCCTTAAAAAATTAAGGAGAAAATGCACCAAGAATGAGTTGAAGGCATGAAGTTAAACCTTCCTCAAGTGCTAAAGGTCTGGAAGAGCCAAAAATTTGTGTCCTGGATTGCTTTGGATCAAAGCAGAAGCTGTCGGGCTGAGTTTAAGTGACCAGAACAAAAGGGCTCTTTACAAGCTGATGTGGGGCTCCAGGTTTTAAAAAAATCAAAATTTTAATTCTCCTGCCTGCAATTAAAGCCAAAGAAATTTATACAAAATTTGCTCTTCAGCCATAATGCCAAAAGCCAAGATTAATGTGTTGATCCCCAGCCTTTTGTTGTGAGTTTTACATTTGTTGTGTTCTTTTTAAAGTCTCAGTTCCCGGATTCATGTGATTCTGTTGCACCTTCAGCCTCAGACCGTGTCCAAACTCTCCTTAGGCCAGGCCTTTCTACTCCTCCCTACACAATTCTGGTGAGGGAAGTGGCTCCTCTGCAAGGGAGAGTAGAGAAACTCAACAGGCTTCCAGGTAAGACCTAAAAAATTAAAAATTCAACTTTGATGGCGTTCCCAGGGGTTCCTCTCCCAGCAAACAGCAGAAGGGGTTAATGAAGGCACCTCGTTACTGAAGGGTGGCTTTGGTGGCATCTCGGAGGTCACAGAGCCCCCAGAGGAGCTGCTGAGCTTCAAACCAAAGCTGAACTTCGTGCTCTGCAAAACAACCAACTGATGGGTCTAAATAAAAAATTCTCAAAGATTTTGGGGGAAATCAGAAGCTGCTTTTCTCTCTCACTCATAAATGTCCATGGGGCACTGAAATTCTCCTGTCCTGGGGATGCTGGTGTGGGATCTGCATCCCAGAGCCTGTCCCAGCACTTCTCCTGCTCCGAGTTATTTCCAAGGCTGGCAATGTTTTGCTGTGAGATTTAAAAATCTTTTGGACTAAGCTGCCCTTTTCAGTAATGAATTGCAAGTGTTCCAAAGATTGATAAACACAATTTCATCCTGACTCCCCACTGGAAAAATTCCCTGAGGGAATTTGGCACGTTGGCCATGGCAAATCTAGTGCTTTTATAGATATTTTCAAGCTGCATGAAGATTTAAGGCTCTAATGTAGTGGGTATTGAAAGTTATTAATTTTTAGGTGGTTTTGGCTCCTTTAAATGTCACTTGTCACTTCTTTAAAGCTGTAGAAAGGAAGGGGGGTTGGTGGGGCTGGGAGTCCATCAAGCTGGAACTTTGCCTTAAATTAAGAAAAATAAATTACCTGTCTGATATTAATGCCTTCCTCATAAGAGTGAGAGCAATAAAGAAGGCTCAGACTGACTTGGAGGTTGGGCTTGTTGGAGGAATTAAAATCGTTCCTTGATCCCCACAAAATGGAGGAAAGCAGATTTCAGGGACACACCACCCACTGCTCAGGGCAAGAGCAGGAAATGTTCTGATCCCAAGATCCTGCTCATCGCTGGGAAGATGAGGTTTGATTACCTTGATTTTAAAAAGTGTCATTATCAGTATGATAAAGGTGAGAATAAATTAAAAATAAGAATAAACCGCCCCTTTTAGGGGAGAAGCTGTGGTTGCCTCATCCCTGGAAGTGTCCAAGGCCAGGTTGGATGGGGTTTGGAGCAACCCAGGTGTCCCATGGATTTTTCAGGTCCCTTCCAACCCAAACCATTCCATGATTCTCTAATTAAAACCACCCCAACCTGACCCCATTCTGTAGAAGAGTTAAGCAGAAAATCTCAATAAACAAACTCGAATTCACAGCAGAGCTGGGTCCCAAGTGGAGTAAAACACCAAATATCCCTAATTTGCTCTGTGCAGTTACTCCAGCAGCACTTGGTGCCCGTTCCTGCCCTTGGAGCCCTGCTGCTGGGATTAAATAAAGCGTGGGCAGCTTAAAGGAAATCAGGCCCAGCAGGGAATGGAGCAGGGACCACATCCCAGCCCTGCCACGGCCACGCTGGGACAGATCCCAGGCTGGCACAAACCCAGTTGTGTCTGAGGCAGGGTTCTCTGGTCTCTCAGCCTCAAGCTGCACCGAGGGAAACACAGGCTGGATATTAGGAAAGAGTTCTTCGCAGAAAGAGTGATAAAGTTCTGGAATTGCCTGCCCGAGGAGTGGAGTCACCATCCCTGGGTGTGTTTAAAAACAGCCTGGATGTGGCACTGGTTTAGTTGAGGTGTTGGGGCTGGGTTGGACTCGATGATCTTGAAGCTCTCTTCCAACCCAGTAATTCTGTGATTTTGTGAATTCTCTCCCACAGAGCTCCCCGGTGCTCTCTCAGCACTTCCAGGGCCTCCAGGGAGCTGCAGAAGGGGGCAAGCATTGCCTGCTGCTCCGAGGGCAGGAGGGGCTCCAGTGCCTTCGAGCCACAGGGAATTCTTTGGGATTGCTCAGCCTGGAGAAGAGAAACCCCGGGGTCACCTGATGGCACCTTCCAGGAGCTGCAGGAAACATGGAGAGATGATTTATCAGGGGTGGAGGGCCAGGACCTGGAATGGCTTCCAGGGATGGATGGGATACTGGGAAGGAATTCCTGGCTGAGAGGGGCTGGGATGGAATTCCCAGAGCAGCTGTGGCTGCCCCTGGATCCCTGGAAGTGCCCAAGGCCAGGCTGGAGCACCCTGGGACAGTGGGAGGTGTCCCTGCCCATGGCAGGGGTGGCACTGGATGGGGATTTAAGGCCCTTTCCCAACCCAACCCATTCCAGGATTCTGTGATTCCATGAATTATTTGGGTGAGTTTAACAATTTACCGAGCAATATCTTAATATAATTTAATGTTTATCAAAGTTGTAGGACTTAACTACAGGTAAGACAAGTTCTCTAAATAGCTACAATTAAACTGCCAAATCCATTTGTGCTTCTTCTAGTAATTTCTGGTTTGTTTTTTTTTGTTTTTTTTTTTTTCCCAGGATTTATCCAGAGCTGGGCAGGAAACTAGGAGAGTCATTCCAAACTCAGCAGCAGCAGCATCTGCAAGGCAGCCTTGAGTAAGTCAGGAGTAACCTCCTCTCACCCAGGTGAGGTGCAGGTGCTCAGCTCACACCTGGCCGGGGAGCAGACCCCGTTCCTGTGCCATTCCTGTGGACACTGAGGAGAAAAGGTGGAGCAGGGGCATTGCAGGAGCTCGGGGGTCCTGCTGCCTCACCTGTGTGGAGCCTGTGCTTTCCTGGGAGCCTTCTGGCATGCATTTAATTTTTCCATTCCATCCTGGCTCTAAGAGGGAGCTTTTCAAGGCCCAGCCTACACCTGTCTTTTTCCAGACAGCAGCTGGAAGAACGAGAGGACACAGCCTTAAGCTGCAGTGTGAAAGGCTTCTCTGGGGTCCCTCTGAGTGGGGAAACCCCCAGTAAAAGCTCTATGCTAGAACTGAGAGAGGAACGGGATNATTCCAACACTGCACCAAGGGAAATTTAGGTTGGATGTTAGGAAAAAGTTTTTCACGGAAAGAGTGATAAAGTACTGGAATGGTCTGCCCATGGGGAGGGGTGTGAGCCACCATCCCTGGATGTGTTTAAAACAAGCCTGGATGTGGCACTGGGTGCCAAGGTTGAGTTGAGGTGATGTTAGGGCATGGGTTGGACTCGATCTTAAAGGTCTCTTCCAATTCTGTGATAAAACCCAGCTCTTTGCAAGCTCGCTCTCAGTGACAGCTGCTGGTGCGAGCGAGACAGAAATCAGTGAGAAAGTCAAACCAGGCCTCTGTGCCTGCCCCCCTCCCCTGCTACCCCCCAGTGATATTTTGTGTATTAAAAGGGCAGAGGAAAATCAAGTTGATAAGGCACAAACTCCAGCAGCTCGTGGCTTTCAATCAGCGCCTCGGGCTCCCCAGTGCTCTGGAGGGCTCTCCTTGCTAAAAGGGTGTGCTCAGAACAGCGGGATCCAGGGCATCTCGAGAGCCTGATGAAGGAGGGGAAAGAAAGCATTTTCCTCCCAAATCCTCCTGGGATTTAGGGTTGAAAGAGAGGGCAGGTTGGCAAATACGGTGATGTCAGCGTCCTGCTGGGATGGAAAATGTGGTCACAATAATTTAGAGCAAAATACATCATAAAACTTTGTCATAAAATCATAAAAGGGGCCTGGGTTAGAAAATCCCTTTTAAATTCCTTGTGTTGGACAAAGGGAGCAACACTGCAATAAACTGTTGATGATATTCAAGTTGTAATTTATAAACAGTCTCCTCAAACATTGTGGTATTTGCAATGTATTTATATCATATTATGTAAGATAAATGGCTGGCAAACATTCATAAAGTATTTATTGGACATGCCACTGTTTGTTCAATGATTTATAAATCAATGCTGGGAAAGGGGAAGTGGTGGCAGAGTTTCAGATAAATTCATTGCAAAATATTTGCTGTGCATCAATAATTCTGATATTAATTAGTTTAGGCCTTATCTACAAGTGCCTTGGGAATGATTTACAGTTCACTTTCTCTCCAGTCTCAGGCTCAAGGGGCTGGAATTGCTGCTCGGGCTGGAATTCCTGCTCAGGTTGGGGCCAGGCCTGGGTGTTCACAGTCCCAGTTCTGTCCGGAGCTGGGTCTGTTCCTGGTTTGTGCATGTCTTGGTTTGAAGACAGGTGTCTGCTAAAGAAGGCAGGAGCCTCCCTTGAAATGGAAAATGTAAACTCTCTCCCTCCAAATTGTTATAATTTTGAAATTAAGGGGCTCTCAGGCAAAGATATGGGAGAAAGAATAACAGTTCTTTACTAGGAAAATTAAAAATACAAATGCAATAGNATTTTCCTTGAAGACTCATTGGAGCAGGATTGGGATGGGTAGGATATCCCTGAGTGTCTCCAGGAATCAGCTGTTCCCTCCCTCTGCTCTACCTGCAAGATTAAATCATGGAATTCTGGAATGGTTTGGCTTGGGAGGACCTCAAAGCCCATCCAGTGCCACCCCTGCCATGGCAGGGACACCTCCCACTGTCCCAGGGGCTCCAGCCTGGCCTTGGACACTGCCAGGGATCCAGGGGCAGCCACAGCTGCTCTGGGAATTCCATCCCAGGCCCTCCCCACCCTCCCAGCCAGGAATTCCTTTCCAGTATCCCATCCCACCCTGCCCTTTGGCAATGGGAAGCCATTCCCTGTGTCCTGGCACTCCAGGCCCTTGGAAATATTTTCTCTCCATGTTTCCTGCATCTCTGTCACATCCTTGAAGGCCACAATGAGGTCACCCCAAAGTTTCTCTTCTCCAGGTGAACAATCCCAACCCTCCCAGTCTTTCCTCCATCCTTCTGACCATCCTGGGGCCTCCTCTGGGCTCTCCCCTACCTGTCCATGGTTCGGAAGAGCTGGAAACCCCAAGGGAGAACCCTCAGAGTGAACCTCAGAGGTGCTGAGCCCTCTGGAAAGCTGGTAATGGTTTAACCCCTCCTCTGTGCTTTCTGGGGCACCTTGAAGGTCTTAGAAAACATTCTGCAGAAACTGGATTATCAAAACATGTTTAAAAGAAAGCTTAAAGTTGCCTCACTGAAGGGTTTTTGCACTGATTAAAAAGAAACACCCCAAATTTGCAGCAGCTTTTTTAAGACCCAGATCAGAGTTTCTAGACTTGGTTTAGTGGTTGATTCCCTTCATCTGGAGCTCTTCCTGGGGGCCCTGGTCACCTCCTTCTCCTCCCACAATCAACTAAAATGAGGAGAAGTGAATCTTTAAAGAACTGACATTGCCCCTGGTGAGATGCAAGTGCCTCCTGGTTTTTATTTCTCTATGCAAATAAGTTTTGAAGTAGTGCTTGAATTTCATTCTGGTCCAGTGGATCAGCGTGAGGGCTCTTGGTGCTCAAACTCATTAAAGTTCAAACTGGAGCTGGGTTTAGAGCTGTAGAAATGAAAATAACTTGCACTAATTGGGCATTGTAAAGAGTGCATCCTCTCTGCTTATTGTTTTAATGCAGCTTTCTTAAGGTGTAAGAAGTTGTTGAAGTTATTTAATTTGGGTTTTCCTTTCGTGTGATGGGTGATAGAAATAGTCAGAGATGTGGTAATGCCCTGGTGAAGATGGATAAATAAATTAAAATCCATCAGTTGCTATCAAGAAAAGGATACCAGAGTACAAAGCAACACACCTGGACACTCACTCCGAGATCTTTGGGTTAGGGTCTGGGAATTGATGTTTTATTCCAATTTAATAAAGGTTTTCGTTAATAATTGCAGCCAAATGAAATGTCTCTGAGAAAGGGAATTTTGTGGAGCCATGTTTTGCTTTCGGGGATTTCAGGTGGGCTTTGTATAGCCCTGGTTTGTTTGTGGAATTTTCAGGTGGAATTCATGTAGCCCTGCTTTGTTTGTGGGAATTTTCAGGTGGTATTCGTGTAGCCCTGCTTCATTTGTGGGAATTTCTGGGTGGGATTTGCATAGCCCTGGTTTGTTTGCGGGAATTTCTGGGTGGAATTTAGCCCTGGGTGTATAGCCCTGGTTTCTTAGTGGGAATTTTGGGGTGGGATTTGTGTAGCCTTGCTCCATTTGTGGGAATTTTCAGGTGGGATTTGTGTAGCCCTGCTTTGTTTGTGGGAATTTTCAGGTGGGATTTGTGTGGCCCTGCTTTGTTGGGAATTTTGGGGTGGGATTTGTGTAAAACCTTCAGGCCTCAGTGGAGCCTTTTTGGCCTCCTGCTGCAACAACCACAGAGAGCCTGGGCAGCACCCCCAGGAAACGTCAGGTATTTCAGGCAAGGAAATGAGTGTAAAAGCTGGGAAAGCTTCAGGAAGCACTGCAGGGAGCCATCCCTTCCTCCTCAGCATCCGAGACGATAAGTGCGTGACACAAAACCAGGGAATTTGTCGTGTCCAGCGCCCGTTCTGTGCCCCTCACGTCAAACTGAAGTGATACGCGGAATAAATAGACTCCACAACCCGGTGTAGTTATGAAGTGGGTATGTATTGTCAGCACGCGGCACAAGCGAGATAGCTCTGGTCAAAACTTGCGCCCCGAGCTCTGGTTCTGAGCTCCGTTTTATTTACAAAGGTGTTCCATATACATTACGTTGCACAACTTCTTCATGCATATTCAACCCCCAGTCCCGCCTGTCCTCGCCTCGCATGGTAATTGGATCCACGCCCTTCTGAGCGTGCGTTGTTCCTGCTGGTGGTCGCACGGGGGTCTCTCAGTGGTCTCTGAGGCTGAAGGAAGTGGTCTTCCTCTCGACTGAACTTTTGAACTTTTCTCTTCTGCGCGTGCGCTCTGGTCTCTCGGTGCTTATCGGAGTACGTCTGCTGATTTTGATCAGCTTGGAGACAGAGGAGTCCCTTTATCTCGGTTCCTGTGCTCCCTTGGTATTGTTCTTTATCGCAAGAGGCTTCAGAAATTTGCATTTTCCTATGCCCTTTGTACTGTGGCATAGGTTTCTTAACTAAAAAGGTTAAAATTCAACACCCAATCCTATAAGCTAAAATATAAATGCTTAATTCATATTGCTAACTCAGATGAACCCCAAAACCCTCTGTTTCAAAACCTTGCATCTTCACAAGATCACCTTGTCTGGGCAGGGCCTGGCTGCTCCAGCAGGCTTTTGGTGGAGCTCTGCACGCTCTGCCAGGCTTTGATAAATAATGTAAATGACAGACAGGTCGATAGAGATGTAGATGAAGTGAAACGAGTCTGTGCTGCAGCATCTGCGGGCTCCGAGTTAAATTAACTGATGCAGGTGATAAAGGGCTGCATGTCAGAGCTGCACAGGACCTGGTGCTACCAACACCTCCTGAAGATTGGAGGTCCTCAGCTCTCGAGCCCCACGTTCAGGGAATTTCTGCCCATGCCCATCAGGCAGAAAATCAGTTTACAGCTTCAGAAGCGCAGGAAAATACGGGCACAGATTTAGCAAGCAGATGTAGCGTGGGAAATAAAGGGTGGAAATGTAGAGAGGAAAGCTGCTGGCAGCAAAGGAAAAACCTCTCATTGGCATCATGTCCAGAGGGTCTTTGCACCAGTTGTATTTTGGGATGAGGTTAAAAGAGGGATGTGAGGTTTCACCCCAGCAGGAACCTCATCATTGCATCATTAAGGCTGGAAAAGGCCTCCAAGTCCAGCGCTGAGCAAATCCCACCCTGCCCATAAATCCTGTCATGAAGTGCCAGCTCTGCTTGCTTTTTGAACCCTTTGGGGTGGTTTTAAAAGCTGACCCTCCACTTTTATGTGATGCTTCTTCTCATTTTTATAGACAGAGTGGATTTTGGGCAGCAGCCAGGGCAGAGCTGGGCAGGAGCGGGCCCGGGGTGTGACTGTGTCAATGCAAAGCTGCATTTTCAGCAGTTTTTTCACTTGCCAGGTGAGGAAAATCCTGCTGTAATGAAAATATGGAAATATGATAAAAGCCTTTTCGAGGCACAGTGTAAGCTGACAACTTTGCATCAGGATTATTGGAGAGTTGTTTAGACCAAATTTTCTTGGTGTATTCTCTGAAGTAATTGATTTTTGGGCCAGAGCAGGACTGATGTTATTCAATTAAAAAGATCTAACATGAAGATTTCTGAACCAGCAAGAAGTAAAGTTTTGGAAAAGACAAGAAGTCCATTTAAACAAGGGAAAGAAAATACACATTGGGTTTTGGGGGATTTTTTTTTTTTTAGGAAGAGCTTGATGAATGTCAGCTTTTAAAACCCATAAAAAACAGCAGTTAAGAAAAATGTGGTTTGGGGTTGGTTTGAGTTTGTTGGGTTTTTTTGCTTTGGTATAGATTTAGCTGCATCATTTTAGACCTCATATGTGGAACTGAGCCTTTTCAGTCAAGTTCCCAAGCTTCTAGAAGCCATCAATTTTTCAGCAGCACAAGAAAGTTGGTTTACAAACCGTTGGGTTGTATTAAATAATATATCTATACTTGTGAAGAAAACAAAAAATCAATGGCTACTGCAAGTTTAGCTCTGAAAGAATCCTAAAGAAATGTCAGCAGCTTTTTTCTGGGCTCCTTCTATTGTGCCCATCAAATGTTTGAAATGATTTTCAATATTAGCTTTTACTTTGTGGTAAAATTTATGCTGAACAATTTTGGGGGGAGCCTAAACTCATTTATTTTATCCTCAGGGGTGAGTTTACAGAGCTCTTTAAGTGTTTCTCTGTGAAGTGGCAGTGAAATGATGGGCAATGAAATGTCCTGCCCTGTCCATGTGACAATCCCAACTTTTCCCTCTCGCTGCCCCTGCTGGAGCCAGGGCTGGTTCCAGGGGTTGTGCGTAGGTTGTGACGCTCAAACTTCCTGCCTCCAGTGGCCAAAAGGTTGAGAAATAAACCCAAACAAATTAAAACTCATTTTTGTCCAAACCACCAGCAGTTTGATGGGAGAACTGGGAAGATTTTGGGGGCATTGGTGATTATTTCCTTTTTTGACTACATTACAGTTACTATTTTCTTTCCTGATGACCTGTTTCAGGTGCTTTTACACCTAAAAAAATAGAGATTAGAGCAGAAAGAATGGCCAACACTGAGAATATCACTGAATAATCTATTCAGTTCAGTAATATTGTTAAACATCCTCTGACCTTTGGGGTTTTGAGAGCATCTGTAACAATTCCCACTGATGATCCTTGTGGGTCCCTTCCAGCTCGGGATATTCTAGGATTTTATGATAATAGATGCACTTTTTAAAATAAAACCAGTTTATAAATGAGCAAGGATTATCCCTGTGTCTATCTATAGCCAGCATTACAGTATATCCTGGTTTTATGTGGAATTTTATGTGGAATCCATTCCTGGATTGCAGTGGAGGTGCTGGTGCTGCACTGGGAGAGAGCTCTCAGTAAAATCCTTGGAGTGTGTCAAAGGTCAAGCCCTGCTTGTGGGGAGCAACATCCCAATCTTGTTCCAGGAGGGAACAGATCCAGTGGGATCCCTAAAGGTAGCAGCTCCCAGAATTTAATACACCAACATCTCCTGGTGCCACATTAAATCCATTCCTTCTGCAATCAGTTTGATTAATACAAGTTTCTAAACCTGCCTGGCTCTGGCTGTCCAGGTGCTGGAGTCCACATCCCTGGAAGTGTCCAAAAAACCTCTGGATGTGGCACTTGAGGACATGGCTTGGTGGTAACCATGGTGGGGCAGGGTCATGGCTGGACTCGATGATCCTCAGGGACTTTTCCAACCTCAACCATTCCGTTCCCTTCAGCAGTACCTTGCTTTGAAGACAGGTGTCAGCTAAGGAAGGCAAGAGCCTCCCTTGAAATGGAAAATTTAAACTCCTTCCCTACAAATTATTATAAATTCGAAATTAAGGGGCTCTCAGGCAAAGATATGGGAGAAAGAATAACAGTTCTTTACTAGGAAAATTAAAAATACAAATGCAATAGTATAAAAAACAAAACAAACCACTGCCAGAGTCAGAACATGCCCTGACCTCCCGTGTGTCAGGGTGTTGGTGGCAGTGCCATTCCATGGTGGCTCAGCCCTCCTGCAGTGCCAGGGGTGGCTCTGCTGGAGCAGGGATCCTGGACAAGGGGGGAGTTTTCCTCTGGAGCTCCAGGGCTGCTGGAGATGGGCCTGGGCTCCCTCTGGGAATGCAGGGCAGAAGAAAGCTGAAACTCTGGGAATGCAGTGGGAAAAGGCTGCTGGGCTGTTCCATGGCAGATTCTATCCAGGTAGGAATGCTTGGCTCCTCCCCTGGGCGAAGCCTCTCCCGATGGATGATGGAATTTTATCAGCCATGCAGGGACACTCAGTGGCCCATGAACAGAAGATAATTAATAATTAATGGCCCATGAACAGCAGAGATCTCCTGGAGGGAGGATGGGTGTGGAAGAGATGGAAAAAAACTGACCAATGAACAGCAGAGAACTGCCCCACCTCTGACAAACAGGAATAAAACACACACCCCCAGCCTAGGACAAGCAGATTCCCAGTTTCTTGCCCCAAATTCCCTGTTTGTGCTCCCAGCTGGTGAATCCAGCTGCAAACGGATTGGGGAAAGGTCAGGAATGGGAAGGAGCAGCTGCTTTAGGGGAAGGTAGAAAACAGCAGCTCCATAAGCTGCCAGAATTAGGTAAATTTCCATCTTCAGCCTTAACACCCACAACCACCTTCCTGCTCCGGGAATTTGAAGCAGAAATGCTGAAGTTGTGGCGCTTTGCTGCCCTTTCATGCCTGATCCCAGCATGGAAAATGGGGCTGACATAAACTGGGAGTATCCAAATGATTTGTAAGTATCTGGGCTAATGAATGAGTTAGAGCTCTGTCAATATTTGCAGCCAGGGCTGTGGAATTAGCGTGGGTAATGAATGCAGGAGATGTAATTTTCAATTTACTTATCAATGTAAACATTCATTTAAAGCCGAAGGTAAGCCTGGTTTACAGAACTTCGCTTGCTGGGAAAGCAGGGAAATTTATAATTTATATTTTCCAAAGGAGGGCTGCTCACAGGTACACAAACCAGGGATATTTTGCTGTTGTTTTGCTGTGCAAAATTCAGTTCTTTCCTAAACACCAAACCAGATTCTTGCATCCCATGGAAGATGACTTGATGTGTTACTCCAAGTATATTTTTTTATGTATATTGTGTGTTTTTTCCCTGAGAACAAGAAATCTTTCCCAAAACAAATCTCTCTGTCTCCCTGTGTTTTTCCCTGTTATTACTGAGCAGATCATAATCTCATCCATAATGGATGTGGGATTGAAAAATTCCAAGGAGTTCACATTTACCAGCATTGCCAAGGGAGGGAATTCTCTCCCGAGGAGCCAGCTTTAATCTAAAAGAGGAATGGCTGATATTACCATGTTCAGATGCAAAAACTGATAATGGAGCTCTGCTGATGTTTAATATCAGCTGGATTCCTTGTGCTTGGATAATGTTTGAAGGTTGGATTTGTGGCTCTGTGATGAGGCGTTGGAATAATTACACCCCTAAAAAATCTCCTGCCCTGGAGCTGCAATGTCAGGAGAATACCTCTCCGACAGATTTCTTTTCAATTGTAATCAAATTGAAGGAATTTGATATTTTGGGGATATGATTAAAATGTAACTGAATGTGGCAGAGGAGCTTGGTTTATCCCAGAGTTACCGATGCAGCAGAGCACAGGGGTTTATTCATAGCTGCTTAAATCAACAATTTTGCTTTATATCTCAGTTAACATTCTCCCAGGGAAAGGAAACAGTTGATCCCATCAAAACCTGCTCTGGTTTGACAGCACTTTTTGAAGTGTTTCAGGTCTGGCCTAGCAGGGGGAGGTGAATTATCTCCTGCCTGCACAGTGCAGGCACCACCCACCACTTCTCGGTCCTTGCTGAGTTCCCCACGGCTGTTGTTTCATGGAAATAACTGGAATGCTGGTGTTCTGCTGAATCTCAGCCCTGGTGGAATTTTACTCCAGGCCACTGCACCAAAAGCTGCTGGAAATTTCTCCCCCAGCCTCTCGGAGCGGCTGGAATCAATGGAGTTGGCGCAGCAGCAGGAATGGGATGAAGGCTCTGGCATCTGTGGGGGAAATGTGGGCAAAAAGCTCCCACAGAGATAGGGCAGGGAGGGAAATAACCTTAATTTTGAGAGTTTGTGTGCAAAATGCATATTTTATGATTGGCTTTTTGCAAATATTAAAATGAATACTGTATGTGCTATGTTGGAAAGTTAAGCTGTATTAATCCCTTTAAGTAGAGCTGTATTATTCTTTTTTTAAGTCGTGTGGTAAATATCGTTTTTAGGCTATAGCATAATATTAAAATAGAAACTGTGTGATGTAATTTTTGTAATTAGTTCAAGGAATGGAAAAGACTATCAAGAAATTCTTCGCACTGGATAGAGAGGACAGCAACAGACACCAAGATGCCGAGAGAAGAAATATTGCCTCCTCATTGGGAAAGCTCAGACTTGGAGGAACCAAGAAGGCTGATTTACAAAATGGGGAGGAAAAGCTGAAATTAAGCAGAAACACCCAAGTTTGAAAAGAATGTTTGAATCATGTATGAGCTATAAGAATATGCAACAATCTATTGCTCTTAAGGGGTAATCCTTTGTTAGCAAGGTGTGCCTGGTGGTGAATGCCAGACACCCGGACGTCCGTAATTCTCTGTTTTATTGTCTCTTATTGCCCTCATTTTCCTTATTATTTATTACTACTTTCACTACTATTTTTTTTTTTGGTTTTAAACTTTTAAAATTTTAAAACGAGTGATTGGCGTTTTTCACAGCTTGGCATTAACTGGGAGGCGAAGGGCTTGAGTGGGAAGGAGAGCAGGCCCTTGTGCCGGTGACAGCAGGAGAGCCAGGGGACAAAGCCCGTGCAGGGACCAGCTGGGCACGAGGCACTTGAGGAGGCATCCCTGGAACATCTGTGCAGCACAGAAACCACGGGGGGAAGGAGCTGCCAGGGAATCCAGGCTCAGGCACCGCTCAGGGGCAAACAACTGCTCCTGTGTGAGCCCTTTTCTGCGCATTTCTCAGCACCAGGGAGTGAGGCAGAGGAAGGAGCTGAGCGCCAGGTGGGAGAACTCCTGGCAGGAGGAATGTCTGTGAGAGTGTTATATATAATTGAATAATTCGTGCCCATAAAGTTGTATATATGTGTGTATAAAAGTATCAGACTAAAATGTTTGCAAGTCATGCTTCTTACTAGCCGCATTCCAAGCCGAGGAAGGCGCTTACAACAGCCACCAACAGTCCTGGAAGAGACATTAACAATTCGAAAGATGTGGCTGGGCTGGAGATGGGCTCTTCCCAACGAATACTCCCAGCCATCAGCACCTGATAAGATACCTGATCTAGATAACCAAGATCAGCGAAGAATTTTCACTCCACCCCGGCCCCAGATGGATACATTAATAATTCATCACCTTCCAGGAACAGCATTGTCCGAGCTGATGCAGAGTGAGACAGAAAATGAACATGCAGAGAAAAGAGAGACTTGAATACATTGGCCTCAGGCAAAATAAACTGTATATAAACCAAGCAGACCAGAACACCCACCGTGGTGAACAGAGGGAATCCGATGCCATAGAGGTTAGATCACTGTTTACCCAGTGCCGATGCCCGGGCTTAACACTGCTCCTTAGATTGTGGCTTTTTAGTAATAGACTAAATTTACCGACAAATAAAATTTATTTTTTTAATTAACGAATTGGCTCGTGGCATTTATAACAAGAGTGACAGGGCTGCAGCAGAGATCCCTCACGGCCCATACGGCACTGAGGCTGAGGTTTTTGTCACAGGCTTTGCAGCGGGTTTTGGGAAACGTTCTGCAAATGTGCTCTGCAGCGTGCCTGCTGCTTGTGCAGCCTGAGAAATCCATTTCCTTTCACAGCCCTTTCCAAACAGCCAGGGATGGCTCCCCTTTGCTCCTTCGTTAAAGCTGGAAGAGGTCACCGGTTCCCACCATCAGATGTGAGGCAGTTCCTTGATCTTCAAATCCTTTCCCTTGGATTGACTCCTGTAAAGGCAGCTGAGAGGTTCCCAGCTTGATTTTAGGAGCAGAGCAGGGGCTTGCTCCCTGTTGCTGTTTGATCAGCAAGTCCCCAGCTGTTTTCCTGAGCTTTGGGGCCACATGTGGCTGAGTCTTTGTAGTTTTAACAGCACCTTTTGTGCCGGGACACTGAACCTCCTCGGAGCTTTGAAATCCCCAGAATCACAGCCCAGCTCCAAATTTCAGCACTGAGGTGACATCACAAGGGCCCAACACCCTCTAAAATGGAGCCCTTCAGGTGTGAAGTGCCCTGGTGCACAGTTCTGGGCACACCGTGAGTCTCAGCTGCTCAGATCCTTTCCATCCAGGATAAATTAAATGCACCACGTTTGTTTGGAGCACGGAGGGAGTGCTGGTGGCTCAGGTGGTGCTGCCTGCGGGGCAGGGCTGGTTGAAAGGCTGCAGGTGCCTCTCCCACATCCAGCTCCCCATTTTCTCCCTGCTGGCGCTCAGCGACCCTGTCACAATGCCATTAACACCTCCCAGTGCTTATTTATTCTGGCATTTCCAGGCCCCTGCAGCTCAGCAGGGAATGGGCCAGCCAGGGTTTCTTGTTTTCTTTCCTAGGCAGGTTCAGTGTTCACACGGACAGCGTGGCTTTCATCCTTTAATTTTATCTCCCATGTCTGACAGAGAGGCAGGAGTGGAAAAGCCTTTTTGTCACCCTCCAATTCTCACCTGTGCAGGTGCCACGTGTGGCGTTCACAGCGCTGGAGTAGGAGCAGATTCCGTGGAAAAACGCTGTGGAGTGGAGCTGGGTGCTGCTCCTGGAGGAGGGAAGCTGTGCTTGTCAGATCGCTGCCATGGCGTTTGATTCCTCCCGGGTTTTCACGGTGCCTTCCTCCGTTTGCTCTGCTGGATGAGTCAGGAATGCAGAGCCCTAAGCTGCTGCAGTGGCCCTGCTCTGTCCTGCCTCCTGCACCAGCTGCTCCCTGCCCAGCTCCTGCCTTCCCTCTGCTTCAATTTGAATTCACATTCCAGAAATTCATGGGCTGAGAGGCAGGGCACGGGACTCTCCCAGAAAAAACAAGCTTCTTGTGCTATTATCCCGATGAAAAAGCGCCCAATTCCTGTCTCAGGAACCCTTCCACCTCTCCCTGAGAGCTCCAGGTGCCCATTCTGAGGATTGGCAGAGGTTTCTGAGCCACCCAGGTGGGCTTGGGAAGGACTGTTCTCTGTCCCTTTTTGGGACAAAACCCAGTTCACATCTCAGAAACCCTTCCAGCACTCAGGAACTTTCCCTGAGAGCTCCAGACACCCAAAATCCATTCTGAGGATTGGCAGAGGTTTCTGAGCCACCCAGGTGGGCTTGGGAAGGACTGTTCTCTGTTCCTTTTTGGGACAAAACCCAGTTTCACATCTCAGAAACCCTTCCAGCACTCAGGAACTTTCCCTGAGAGCTCCAGACACCCAAAATCCATTCTGAGGATTGGCAGAGGTTTCTGAGCCACCCAGGAGAGCTTGGGAAGGGCTGTTCTCTGTCCCTCTTTGCTGTGAAGGCCAGGGCTGTGCCTGCAGGAGCAGATATTGTTTTCCAGGAGGGGAAGGGTCCCGCGTCTGCAGGGACAGGGGTCATTTTCCAGGAAGAAAAGGGTCCTGTGTAGTTTTCCAGGAGGAAAAGGGTCCCGTGTTGTTTCTCAGGAGGAAAAGGGTCCCTGTCTGCAGGGGCAAGGGGTCATTTTCCAGGAGGGAAAGGGTCCCTGCCTGCAGGGCCAGGTGTCGTTTTCTAGGAGGGGAAGGTCTCATGTTGTTTCCCAGGAAAACAACAGGGAAAGGGTCCCTGTCTGCAGGGTCCTGTGTAGTTTTCCAAGAGGAAAAGAGTCCTGTGTTGTTTCCCAGGAGGAAAAGGGTCCCGTATTGTTTTCCAGGAGGGGAAGGGTCTCGCGTCTGCAGGGACAGGGGGCATTTTCCAGGAGGAAAAGGGTCCTGTGTTGTTTCCCAGGAGGAAAAAGGTCCCGTGTTGTTTCTCAGGAGGGGAAGGATCCTGTTTCTGCAGGGCCAGGGGTCATTGTCCAGAAGGAAAAGGGTCCCATGTTTTTTCCCAGGAGGAAAAGGGTCCCTGTCTGCAAGGGCAAGGGGTCATTTTCTAGGAGGGAAAGGGTCCTCTGTCTACAGGGTCCCATATTGTGTTCCAGGAGAGGAAGGGTCCCGTGTCTGCAGGGACAGGGGTCATTTCCAGGAAGAAAAGGGTCCCATGTAGTTTTCCAGGAGGGGAAGGGCCCCACGTCTGCAGGGACAGGGCGTTGTTTTCCAGGAGGGAAGGGTCTCATGCAGTTTTCCAGGAGGGGAAGGATCCTGTGTCTGCAGGGGCAGGGGTCATTTTCCAGGAGGGGAAACGTCCCATACTGTGTTCCAGAAGGAAAAGGCTCCCCTGTTGTTTCCCAGGAGGAAAAGGTCCTGTGCTGGCTCCAGCTGGTCCTGGCTGCGGGATGCGCACCGGAGTGCCTGGGATCAGGGACACAACCCTGTGCTCCTCCCAGATGGGAGGAATTTAGGGATTCATCCATCAGTGACAGAGCAAAGGATGAATTTTTCCTCACCCTAACCCCAGTTTTCCAACTGGGAAAAGCAGCCGCCGTGTCTGGGATCGCTTTGCAGCTGTGGGGTCCCTGAAACCAGGGTCAGGTCTTTTATCAGGGAGGGGATTCTGCTCTTTTCTGGCTCCTGGAGAAGTTTTGAAGATTTCTCAGCACTTGAGAGAGAAAACCTTGCTGTTTTCTCCTGTTCCAGTTGTACGAGCAGGAGGGGAGTAAGAAATCAGCTCTTTCAGATCTGTCCATTTTCAGAAGCTATTAAGCCATTCCGGTTTAATTTTGGTTAAGAGCCGTTCCATTGTGGCTGCAGGGAGGAAGCCATCCCTGATGACCCTCGGGACATGCCAACGTGCTTTAGGATCAGTTTGAGCAGTCAGAGATGTGTGAGTAATAAAACGTCTGCTCCAGGAAGGGCCTTTGCCCACCCTTGGCAGGGGAACCTGGCAGGAAGCTCCTCCATGGCTTTGCTGCTCCTTCCCATCCCTCTGCCTCCTCCAGGAGCCCTCCCCATCTTTTCCTTTCCATCTCTCCTCTGATTTTTTCCTTTCTTTCCCAGCAATCCTCTGAAGTTAAGGCACCACGAGATGCAACATGACATAATCAATAGAGAAACTTTCCTAGCTTGCCAAGGCTTGGGATTTTTTTTTCTATTTTTTTTTTTCCAAGTGTCTTGCTATCTGTCAGCATGTGCTAATTGAGCCTACACGCCCATATGGCACCTGCTCCCTGGAGGGAAGCGTTTCCATAGCCCTGGAGAGCACAAAGAGTGCTTGGGAGGGAAGCATTTGCCTGGGAATGTTGTATTCCTGGAAAACAAACTGGGGATGGTACCCACAGGGCTCAGTTGGAGCCTCTGGTGCCATTGCTGTGCTGCTTAGGATGCTGACACTGGGTGAGCTGTGCTAGGCTTGGCTTAAATTTAGAAGTGTGGAAGGTTTTAGTTCTGAGGAGGGTGAGAAAAATGATGTTGTGGGGGTTTCTAATGAACCCAAATGGGGCAGCGGCTCTGTTAAACCTGAGGAGTGGTGGCTGTGATGCCCAGACATCACTAGGAAGGCCTCAGTGACAGAGGCACCCACTCCAGCTGAGTTCAGCAGCTGGAATTGCACATTCCCAACCTCCCGGGACCATCTCATCAAAACCTCAGCCGAGGTTCAAGAGCTCTGAGGCCCCTGCACCGGGGAGAGCTGGGCTCCACCTTGGCATTCAGGAGGCCTCTGGCACCGTGGGGAAGGGAGGTGCTCCCTGCCATGCACAGATGGGCAGCTGCGAGCGAGCCTCCTTTTTGGGAGCTCTTCCCAGGCCGGTGCTGGCCAGGGCGGTGGCTGCTCCAAGGACGCAGCAGCTCCCCTTCCCCTCAGCTCACCGTTCACCTGAGCTCGGATGGAGTAATTCGTGCTGCACCAGACAACAGGAGAACTTCTTGGGAGATGTTTTCCAGTGAGATTTATTGTAGGCAGGTCTGAGGGGTCTTAGCGGGGGGGGAACGGGGTTAGGAGCATGCAGGAGGACCTCTCTGCTGAAGGGGCATCTTGGCAAGAAGCAGGTCACTGGAGGCGGGTCAGGGTTATATTCAGGGAGAAGGTGGGAGGGAAGGGTGCTGTGTAACCAACAGGGAGAAGAGGCATGGATGATAGAACAGGGGAAAAGCCAACAGGAGTACATTGGGGGAGTGACGTGGGCTGTTAGGTCATGGTGGGTACAAGGCACAAAGAACTTTCTAGGCTTGGGGTGTTGCTGTACAAGCAGGCACTTTTTCATTTGCATAGAAAAGCAGTGAACTCTGGGAAATAAGGCTGGGCTTTCTCTCTAATTCAAACTAAGGCTTCTTCCCAGGGCAAACAGGCTTTGTCTCTACCATTACCACCTCCCACAGGCAGCCAGGAGGAGAAGGGGCTGCCTGAGCCACGCATGGAGAGGGAGCATTAAAAAATCTCAAACAGCCACGAGTTTTGCTCTGCGAAGGAAACAAACCACACTCGGTGACATCCCGAAGGGCTGGGGAGGCTGGGGCTCTGTCAGCCTGGTCACCAGCTGAGGCAGGTGTGACAGGAGGCCTGGAGGTGTGAAATACCCACAGATTGTGGCTGTGGCTGATGCAGAGCTGGAGGGCACTGCAGGAGCCGTGGGCAGGCAGCTGAAGGTTTGGGATCAGTGGGGCTGGCACAAAGCTCGTCTGCACCTCCTGAAACCCCTGGTCAGCCCCCGAGATGCAAGAGCAGCACCCAAAGAAGAGGAATTGGGCTGTTTCTGGTAGAAGAGCCACTGGAGTTCAGGGTTGACTTGCTGTGGTGCTGTATAAACCATAACTCCAGGGCTTTGGGATTTTTGGGGTGTGCAGGGAAGTTCAACAGCTCAGTTATGTACCCAGAGTCTTCAGACCTGGCTTTTTAGGAATGTTGATGACACAGCCATGCAGATTTGACTCTGAAATCAGTGGGTTGCTCTCAAAAGGAGAGATGAGCCTGGGCCTAGGTCTGTTCTCATTCCTTGTGCTGTCCTGAGCATTCCTTGGTGCTCACTGAGTGGCACAGGAATTACAAACAGGAATTGCTGTGCTTTGGGTGGATCAAACTGTGCCTCCCATCCCCTCCCATCCCTCAGGGCTGTTTTGCTGCAGAACTGGCACTGATGAGAGTCTGTGTGACTCTGTGCTTGTGTTTGATGCTGTACCTGGAAAGAGGAGGGATTGTCCCCCAAAAAGCTGGGGGGGTTTGTTGGTTAAGCACAATGGAATCGCTGTGTTTGCTGAGACCCCACACCTGTCTGAGCTTTGATGTCAACCAGGGCCTAAAACACCTGCAACAAGCAGGTGAGATGAAATCCCCCCTCCCACACAGCAGAGCTCTGTGACCAGCCTGGGAGCAGCTAAAGCCCCACAGGCTAAGGCTTGATAAAGTGATTTTATGATCACTCAAAATCCATTTCGTTTTCCCATGTCCCTTTCTGGTTTTGCCTGCCCGCTGTTTGTACGGGCGAGCTCTGCACTTGTAGCTCTTGTTCAAAATGCATTTACAGTGGTTTTCAGTGCCTCACAACTGTTAGTGAGTGCTTGGTTGGGATTTTTAGGTGAGGTTTCCTACAGGAACTGGGGTTTGCTGGAATCCAGTGCTTTCTAGAGTACTTGTACCACTCGCTGCAAAAGCAGAGACCAAAAACCGCGGCTGATAAGAAGTCCCAGCACATTTGTGTGTGAAAGGGAGGCTGATGACATTCACCCACCTCTCTGCAGTAGATTGTCACAAGAATTGTCATCTGAGAATTTGTTGATCCTCGTGTTGCAGTGCTGAGGGGCTTTGTCACTCCTGTGACACCAACGTGACGCCCTCGGTCACTCGGAGGGGAGGGGAAACATCCACGTGCAGATTTACGGGGTTGGGACCAAACATTTGTTTCCCTCCAGGGCCTGATCCTGCCACAGGCACTGGGCATTGGAGCTGCCTCGTGGAGGGGCTTTAGGGCACGCAGGAATATTGGGGCCAGTGATGCCTTAGGAACTGAGCTTTTATATTTCTCATCTATTTGCAATCCTGCAGTTCTTTAGTGTGTAACTCTGAACTCCATCCAGTGTGAGCTGCTGCTTTCCCCATTCTGGGCAGACACAACAATTCCTCTCCAGGCCTGGCAATCAAGGACACCTCACTGCCTCAGGCCCCAGAGATGGAAACAAAAGTGAGTTGGGGGCAGCAAACTTGGGGTCAATGACTTCATGACCTGGAGCTGTAATTGGGAGATTAACCCCAATATGCAAATGGCCCAAAATTACAAAAGTGTGAAACCCGTGACCCCTCATCCATTTTGGGTGTAGCCCCTGGGGGTGCCCTAAATGTACCTGAAGGCCCTTCAGTAAATAGAAATGCTTTTTATTCCCTTAATTTTGTCTGGCCTCTGGTTTTAGGTAGTCCTGAAAAGGCATCACCAGGAGTTGGGAGGTCTTGGCTTCAGCTCCAGAGACCTGGTCCTGCCACATTCCCTGGTGGATAAGCAGCTGCTGTTAGGTTTTCCCTTCACCTGGGAGAGCTGCAGCTCTGAGGGACCCAGCTCTGTGGGTCATTTGTCTCAATTTAAAAAAAAATATATAAAAATAAATAAATTTTTAAAAAGGAGGTTTGTGTATAAACCTGATGCCAGTGGGGTTTTTATTGATTATTATTCCCACCAGCTCTGGGAGCAATAATTGCTTCCTTCTGTAAAGGTGAGGATTCTCTTCAGTCTGATATAGAGTCGAGCTTTGCTCTGCCCCCTTGCCTGGCTGAAGAGCAGGGAGTTCCCCAAAACCCTGCCTCTGATTTCTTCCCCAGCTTGTCTCCTTCTGAAGCAGCTCAGGCTGTTCTAAGTGTGCCCTGGATGCCCTTGGGCTGGTTTAATCCCTACAAATTCCCCCAGAATCAGCCTGATTTCTTGAGATGCACCCCGTGCTCTGGAGTGGGTTCCAATCAGGGCACAAGGAGCTTTAATAAAGTTCTCAATGAGCTCATTCTGTGGGACCAGCTGGGACGGACTCGGGGCAGCAGAGAACTGACCATCCTCCCTTGGAGAGGGAACTTTCCTGTGGAAATGGTGCTGGTGTGATGTTTCCAGGTGGTGGTGGTGCCTGAGGGAAACCCCCAGGACAAAGCAGGTCCCAGTCCCCATTGGTGACGCTAAAACTGAGCTCAATTCCATAGGTGAAACTTGTCGGCTTTAAGCATTCCAGCTTTTTCCCATTTTCTGCAGCATTATTGCACCTTTCAGCTGCTGCAGTGCCGGTTTTAACTGGGATCATTCCCCAGGGAGGCTCCGATCCAAGGAGAGATGTGGATTATGGGACTGAGAGCCGGGCTGAGCACGTAACTCCTTCGATTTCCTTTTTGTGTGTATCCTGCAAGGGCTGCCCACCCTGGAATTTCCTTTGGAGCTGCCGTGGGTTCGGGGTGGGAATCCTTCAGTGCCAAACAGAGGGGCTGTGAAAAACGCCAATCACTCGTTTTAAAATTTTAAAAGTTTAATAATAATAAAAATTAGTAATGAAAGTAGTAATAAATGATAAGGAAAATTAGGACAGTAAGAGACAATAAAACTGAGAATTACGGACGTCCGGGTGTCTGGCATTCACCACCAGGCACACCTTGCTAACAAAGGACTACCCCTTAAGAGCAATAGCCTGTTGCATATTCATATATCTTATACATGATTCAAACATTCTTTTCAAATTAAGGTCTTCCTGCTTAATCTCAGCTCTTTCCTTGCATTCTGAGCTGTCCTGGTTAGGAAGTAATATTTCTTCTCTGGAGGTCTGGTGCCTGGTACTGTTATCTCTATCCCAACAGGATAGTGTGAAGAATTCTTTACTTGTCTCCTTTTTATTCCTTAAGCTAGTTACAGAATTACTCTACACTACAGTTTCTATTTTAATCTTATGCTATAAACCGAAAAACCAATATTAACCATACTACTTAATACTACTTAAAACATTACTACAGCATAAATTCCAACATAACACATACAGTATTCATTTTAATCTTTGCGAATAGCCAATCATACAATAGGTATTTTTCACAGGGGCTGAGCACTGCTGAGCCTTCAGGAGCACTTCCTACCCCTGACAGGGCACACCCCACTGTGTAAGGGCCACGATCGTTGGGGTGTGAGGCAGCTGGAGCACAGAGGTGGCAGTCTGAAGAGTAAAAGTTCTGAAACATAGATTATAGTTAAGTGGTTCCTCTGTTAATTGTTACTTGTTAATTGTCAAAGTTTTAAATGTTAATGTCCCAGTTGTACTGTGCCCACTTCCCCTCTCCCGTCGGGTGTCACTTCCGCTGCTCCCATAAAGACGTGCACTCCAATCTATATGCAAATGAAGTGTCTTTGGGACCATCTAAGACCCACCAGCAAGGAACCAACACATAACTGAAGACTGAGATTGACTGCTGTGGGTCAACAGAACTATGGTGGACGTCCCACTGCCCAGAGTCAAACGAGTCAAATCTCCATAACATCAATAGTGCTTAACAAGATAGACACCCCTAGACCACGAGCCATCTGGAGTCTTCTCAGGGACTCCCGTGAGGACGGAAGGCCCAGATCTGCCGAGCGATGGAGCTGATCTACTCCTCCTTCGAGTCGCCCAGGGAGCAGGAGCTGATCTCCTCCTCCTTCGAGTCACCCAGGGAGCAGGAGCTGATCTCCTCCTCCTTCGAGTCATCCAGGGATCAGGAGCTGATCTCCTCCTCCTTCGAGTAGCCCAGGGAGCAGGAGCTGATCTCCTCCTCCTTCGAGTCGGCCAGGGAGCAGCGGTGGTGTGCGCGCGCCCCTCGAGCCCCCATCCAGGCTGTTTTTCAATAAAGGCATTCTGAAAGGAGAAGAAGCTCCAGGGAGCAGCGGTGGTGTGCGCGCGCCCCTCGAGCCCCCATCCAGGCTGTTTTTCAATAAAGGCATTCTGAAAGGAGAAGAAGCTCTCCTGGCCCGTTTATCTCAGCAGGAAAGCCAATAAATAAATAAACCCCAACCCAAGAAAGCTGGCTTTGCTGGCTGGAGTTTGTTTGGGAAGGGAGGTGCTGGTGGCCAGATGTGTGTGGGAGCAGGGAGGAGATGCTGTGGGTTTGCAGAGCTGGTGGCAAACATGGAGTGGGCATGGGTTGGATGAGAGCAGCTCCAAGGGCTCCGTACACAGTGGGTGTTCACTGCGGATCCAGCCTGGCAGGGCTGCTCTGGGAATATCCCGGTGTCCTGGTTTAGGGCAAATCTGGGAGAAAAAACCTCCAAAAGGGGGTTTCCCCAGAAAAAAAACCACACAGCCCCTCCCCACAACCGGTTCGGGAAAAAATTCTTCAGAGAGAAGTGGAAAAAACCTGTTTATTTAACAGGCAAAGCACTCCCCCCGCACAAAAAATGAACAATATCAGATTACAAAACTCATTCACTGCTCTGAAGAGATGACAAATTCAGAAAGTCTCTCCTGTGGGGGTCGCTCCGTTGTCAGTCCCTCCGGCACTGGCCAAGGCCGCTGCCCAGAGCAGGCCCGGTGGGTGTGGGCCACAAAGTGCCCAAAGCTCTTGGTGCTTCCCTGGGTCCCCCATGCAGAGCAGGTTCCAACAGTGCCAAGGAGAGGGAGAGGAAAACAATCCAGGGAAGGCTTCTCTGCCTCAGCTAGCTAACACTAACTAACAAGCAAAGGAGAGCTCTGCTCTGCTCCATCCATGTCCAGACAACACAGTCCAGGGCAGAGTGTGGAGGAGTCACTGCAGTCTCTGGTAACAAACTCTGTGCTTCTTCTCCTCCCCACTTTCGCTCTCAGAATCCATCTTGAAGGCACAGAATGTAACATCCAGCATGCACAGAACAGACTATTGGGGATACAAGCATCATAAAGTCACCCTAGGACACCCGGGACTGGGGATGCGGGACTGTCACTGCAGGGAGTTCAGCAGTGGCTGCGCTTCAGCTGCACCCTGTCTGCTTACACAACAGGCTGAGGGATTGCAGCAGAGATGTTTTCCTGCCTGTTTTCCGTGTGGGTGGAACTTGGTAGACAGGAATCCTCAGGTGGGGAAGGGGAACGAGCGCCTGGGGCAGAGGGAACGTGCTAAACTCGGCACTAACGCGGAGCCGAGGCCTCAGCCTGGCTATAAATTGCCACCTTGCAAACCAATTTTGGCTTTTGCTGCGTTCTCACTTGTGATAAATTTGCTGGGAGCTGGAGGTGTTTCGCCTCGGATGCCTTGAGCTGTTCCCTGAGTCTTTCCCAGGGCTTGGATGAGGAATGTGTCTGTCTCCTGTGCACACACTGCACATCCTCAGAGAGCCAGGGAGGCGTTTTCCTTAGGAAAACTTGCTGGTGCAGAGGGCTCGTCTCTCAGAAACGAAACGCTCAGGGAAGTGTTTATGGCTTGGAAACTGCTCTTGGCAAGAGGTGGAGTGTGAGGCAGGAGGTGAAAGCTGAAGCTGTTGGTGTTCATTCCCCCGGCCTGGGGAAGAGCCCCAGTGCCCAGTTCCTGCCCTGCTGCATTCCCAGATCCCAGAAAACCATCCTGGGTGCCAAACAGACCAGACAGAGTTATCCTGACTGAGCTCGTTCTGTATTTATGGAACAAGCTTTGTTCTGCATTTATTTATTCAGTGTTATATTTATGGAATTTATATTTGTATTATGGAACAAGCTTTGTTGTGTATTTATTTATTTATATTTATTTATATTGTTATGTATTTATTATTTATTAATTCAGGAACAGGGCAGTCCCTTGGGATAGCAGTGATCCAGCTGAGCCCCCTTGCATCCTTCCAGACAGGAGAGAATTCCAGCTTCAATCTCCTCCATCACTTCACCTTCTCTAACCCATCCTCTGGCTTGGGTTGTTGGTTTTTTTCAAAGCCCCTTTCAGAAGGTCTCGTTCTGTTCCACTGTGCCGTGAAAACAAATATTCCAAACTCTGATTTTCTCGGGAAATATGGCTTATTTTCCCTCAGGCAGCCCGCGAGGAGGGCACTGAGCACCCCGAGGAGCAGAGCCGACACCCTCCCTGCTGCACTGGGCGTGCAGCTCCAGTGACAGCTCTGCTTGCATTTCAGCCTCTCCCCAGGATGAGTGACTGTCCCCTGTGGTGTCACCTGGTTGGAAGGCTCCTTGTGTGGCAGCAGGGATGAGCTGAGCTATGGAGACATTCCCTTCCCAGGAAGAAGATTTGTCCCAGGCTGGAATCACAGCTGCTGTGCTCCTTTCTGGATTAATTATTCACCTCTATAATTCAGGCACTTTATTTTTTGCAGGATCTTGCTGTTGGTTTTATTTTGGCACATTTTGCTATGTTAGGGAGCTCATAAAAAACTCCAGTTTCTTGTGAGGATCATAAAATCATGGAATGTTTTGGGTTGCAATGAGCAGGGACATCTTCAACAGGACTTCATGGTATTTATGAAAAAAATATTCAAAAATTCAATTTCCACAGCAGGAATCACCAGTGCAAGCAGGAAATTTCCTTGCTGAGTTTAACAGAGCTTGAGTTACTCCAAGCATGGAGGTTCTGCTTTAGGAATTTACAATTTGTAGGTAAAAGAGGAGCTCTGGTAAACCAGAGGCTTTAAAACACATCAGCACATAAATGCCAGCATTAATAACATTCTGAATTATATTTTTTATTTTCCTAAAGGTCACTGGCTTTGAACAAACCTTAAGGAGTCAGGCAATCTTTGTTTGGTGATGTGCTGATAGCTGGAATCTCCAGCTGGAGCAACAGGAACCAGGGACACTGGAGCCTGGGAGGAATTTTAATCGACAAAATACCGAGGTTTTGTTGGCAATAGAATGAGAAAAAGGAGGAGGGGGTTTGTGTTATTCACCCAAAATGCACGAGAGGTGATTTTGGTGAATAAAGTCTGTGTGGTCTGCTAGGAAGGGACAAATACAAAGGCTCAGCTCTCCCAGCGCAGGGGGCCAGGAGGAGCAGAAGGGTTCATCCTTAATTGTGCCTCAAACGAAGGACTTGTATCCACGGTTCAGGTTCCCTGGGATGGGGCTCGGGATTGAGGTGTTGGAAATCAGGGTGGAACTGGGAGCACACAGAAAGGCTGGGAGAACTGGGAATGGACTGGGAGAACTGGGAATGTTCAGCCTGGAAAAGAGACGGGGGGTGACAGAATTGTGACCTTCCAGGAGCTGAAGGTACAGGAAAGGTGGAGCAAGACTTTGGACAGGGGATGGAGGGACAGGACAAGGGGGAATGGAATCCCCTGCCAGAGGGCAGGGATGGATGGGATATTGGGAAAGAATTCCTTCCTGGGAGGGTGGGGAGAGGCTGGGATGGAATTCCCAGAGCAGCTGTGGCTCTTCCATCCCTGGAAGTGCCCAAGGCCAGGCTGGAGCCACCTGGGACAGTGGGAGGTGTCCCTGCCATGGCAGGGGTGGCACCGGATGAGCTTTGAGGTCCCTCCCAACCCAAACCAAACCAGGATTCCAAGATTTCCCTTCGGTTCCCCGATTCCCATCCCCACCACCACCTCCCTGTGCGCTCCCAGCTGCCCTGGCAGGCTCAGCTGCCAGGAATTGTCCCTCAAATCCCTGAAACCTCTTTGGGAGGCAGCAGCAGCTGTGGGGGCGTCGGGAGCATCTGCTGGAGGCCAGGAAGAGGGAGGAGCTGGGCAGGGATGTGGGATCCTGGGATCTGCCGAGCAGGTGGGGACTCTGAGCAGCTTCTCCTTCACAAAGTGTGGATTTTTCTGAGAAATGAGATCCATCTCCATGCTCCAGCAGGAATCTGGGGCTGGATTTTTTTGTTTCCCAGAGGATAACAGGTCGTGATGGCAGAACGGGGCAAAGCTGAACTTGGCTTTCAATAGTGGGAAGGAAAAATAATGCAACTTAAATGTTTGTCTGTTCATTTTGTGTTTTCTGGGCAAAGGTGGGAATCTGTTTGGGATCTACAGAGGAAATCTCAAAGTAGAGATGGCAGGTTTAGAAAATATTTTCATTTCTAGGGCTTGTTTGAGGTGAGTTCCTAAATCTGGGAATTGGTGCCCAGTTCTCTGTGGAGCTTCTCCACACTTTTTCCTGAGCCTCTTCAGGAGTGGCAGAGATTTTCTCAACACATTTTGGCAGCAAACAAGGAAAATATTTATTTTTCTGCTTTTTTCTCATCTATTGGTTTAAATTATTTACTTCTCTACACATTCAGCATTAGGAAGTCCTCTGAGTAACCCAAGCAATGGAGATGAAAACCTCTGCAAGAGGCTGTGCACAAACTGATTAAATTGGGCTCCAAAATCTGCTCTGAAGTCAGGATGATGTTAATCAGCAGCAGAACTGAATGAGGGAAAAGATAAAAACACACTTGGTACTGCAGCACTTTCAGAACAGCCCCCACAGCTGCTTTGGTTCAAAAAATTGATTTTATTTTCACATAGATATTTTTAAATGTCTTTAACACTTTTTTTAACATGACAATAAAGATATTTGAATGATTGAAATTGAAATGTTTCATCTCAAAACAGAATCATGGAATCATTTAGGCTGGAAAAGGCCTTTAAGGCTGAGTCCAACCATATTTCTGTAGCTTTGTCATGTTTAACTTCATCTAATGCAGTTAAAAAGAACTTAAAGGAGAAACTCTGGGATATCTCAATTGCACGTGTCCAAATAAAATATTTTACAGTTGTTTCCTCCCACCTCTTCACCCTCAAAAATCGAATTGCTGCATTTAGTGTCACTTTTACCACTGACTGTATTTTAGTCCTTGTTTGGCCCTTCTTTCCCCAAAACTCCTGCACCCAAAAGGCCCGGAGGGAAATTTTGCTGGAGTATTTCAAGGTGAGTAGAACATCCTGATCTTTCAAATAATAGTTTAAAATTGAGGGGAAAACTCCTCCTCTTGCTGTAGGAGCCCCTCCCACCATTGCCATCCCAGTGAAGTTGTGTCCAGCTCACCTGCGGGAATGCTGCCACACCTGGGACAGGTGGAATGGACACTTTGGGAGAATTCCAGGGTGGAATGGACACTTTGGGAGAAGGTCCTGCATCATCTCCATCCTCCCCCATGGATGCAGGGAGCTCCTGCTCCGTTGCTCCAGCCAAATCCAGTGATGGAAAATGGGAACACCCAGGAAAGCTCTGGAATGGCACCACTTAACTGCCAGCTGTGGTTTTCCAGTGAAATTAACAAACAGGGCTCTCGGCTTCCCAAAAATGCACAGAACCTTCTCTGCTTTTTATTCCTCCTGATTTCAAGCGCCAGGAAGTGTTGCTTGTTTGTTCTGCCGGGATGGTTCAGCCTGGAGGGTTGGGGTGGCCGAACTGTGACCTTGCAGTGCCTGAAGGAACCTACAGGGAACGTGGAGAGAGAGAGGATTTCCAAGGGATGGAGGGACAGGCGCTGTGGGAAATCCAGGGCTCCTGAACAGCTGGCCAATATGATCCAGCAGAAGCCCTTTATTGTTTACATTGCACACTTATTTATAGATTTTAAATACACACTTCTTGATTGGTGCCTTTGTCTTGTTCACTCATTTCCTGCCTGCATTTCTCGGAGTACGTGAGGTGTGGTGTGTTTCTGAGTCCAGTGTGGTATTCTGAGTTTATTTGGTTGTTCTATTATATTGAGGCATTTCTATGTTATAGTCAGTTATAAAATGCTCTGTTCCTGTGTACCCCTGTCCATCCCCCTCAGAGTGGATTATCCCCTGAGTCCTTTGTCCCAAAGTTTCCCGCCACTGACCCTGTCAGTCAGAGATGTCAATCACCCTTCTCCCCACCACTTTCCCAAATATATCCCTGTCAATCACACCTTCACCTTTGTCTATCACCCCAGCCCCGCCCAAGTGCTTCAGGAACCTTCTCTATCAATCACCCAAACTTTCACAGGTGATTTGTCCCTTAACCCTCTTTCCAACCCTAAGTTCTCCTATTTGCCCCTTGTTGCCCCTCATCCCTCCCCTGCAATGCCTCCATTGGCTAATCCCCCATGTTGTGGTGTGTTTTCAGGTTTTAATTGGGTTTTCCCTAGGTTAGAGTTGTGTCTCTCATTGGCTCGGAGTCCCTCTGCAGCCCTGGCCTGGTATCTGGTACATTCCAGGGGAGCTGGTTGGCCAGGTTCCCAGTTTCCCCCACCCTATCCTATGCCCTCTGTCTGTACCACTCCCCTTTCCCTACCCCCGTTTAAAAGGTGCTGCTCTGCACCCAGGACCCCACTTTTGTGGGGACCTCGGCTCCAGAAACAACAAACCAAGTTTCTACCCGCAAAAGTCCTCCCTTTGTCCTTCGTCATTGCCACGCTTCAGCCAGGGCTGAGACCCACGGGACCAGGAGAGGTACGGAGAAGTACCCTTAAAGCTGGACTAGGGCAAGAGCTAACTGGGTGGAACAAAAGGTTCCAGGAGCTGCACCTAGCACCTGGCTTTACCCCCAGGTATTGTGTTCTTTATAATCCCTTCCTGAGCTTAGTTCGGGGCCATTTCGCCATTGCTCCCGTTTGGGGGAAATAAAGACATCTTTGAACAGCAAGCATCTGGCCCTTCTCTCGCTCTTGCCCTGGATTCCACGCAGACAAAGCGCTCTGCCAGCAAGCTCGAGCACTCACCTCTCACCACCACGTGCCAGTGGCTCTCTGACCGCGGCTGCCGGTGCGGTGCCGCCCCACCACTGATCGGGAAATCCCCGCGCGCGAGCGAGAGACCGCACGTGCTGCGGTCCAGGTGTTTCACAGTTCTGTTATCTAGTTCTTGTGCTCTTGGTATTCGGTTTCTCAGCCTGCTCTTTCTTAATTTAGCTCAGTTTATGTTCCAATAGCCTTGATGAATTCCTGAGGCTTTGACAGCAGATTTAGAAGCAGGCTGGCTGGTGCACGCTAACAGGCAGGACACAGGGAATCGCTTCAAAGTGACTGAGAGCGGGGTTTGGATGGGATATTGGGATGAAATTCCTCCCTGTGAGGGTGGTGGGGGGTTGGGATGGAATTCCCAGAGAAGCTGCGGCTCTCCCTGGATCCGTGGAAGTGTCCAAGGCCAGGTTGGACAGGGCTTGGAGCAGCCTGGGATAGAGGGAAGTGTCCCTGCCCATGGCAGGGGTGGCACTGGATGGGATTTAATGTCCTTCCAACACAACTCATTCCATAATCCCATAAAATATCTTCTTCTGGAGTGGCCACGTGGCTTCTTCACCCAAACCTTTGGGTTCCTGTTTCTAGCTCCAAATTTCCATGATTTCTGCTGGAAGTCAATATTCCATCCAGCCCTCCCATCCTGCTTTTCAGAGGTCCCACCTGCAGCTCCAACAATCTTGGGCAACTTCACTCCTGTCACCTCCAGCTCCGGGAATGCTGCAGCCAGAAGGAAGAATAAACCTATTAATGCACAGGCAGGGAAATTGGTGCCTGTTAACAGCAGCTAAATTTAACTGAGAGAGCCAAATCCCCGTTGGGGGTGAGCTGGGTGACGTCAGTGTCTGCTATAAACTAGGGATCGATTCTGCTGCGTTTAGGATTGTACAAATTCTGAGTGGTTTTGGTGTCCCTGCGTGCAAGGGATTAAGTGAAATAATGTGTAAAATGCTTGGGTTTTGTTGGTCTCGTGCCTGCTCCTGGAAACAGTGGCAAGCTGGAAATGTGGGGGGGGGGTCCTGGGCTGTGTTGGGATGAACTTTGTGTTTGGAGACTCTGTCGGTGCTGACTGCCTGCAAACATCTTCGATGAGAAGGAATTTCTGCTCCATTTCTTCATTCAGAGCTGCAATGCTGGTGCAGAGCCCCCGTTCCTCAGCCACGTTCCAGCAGTGACCTTTTCCAGCAGCACTGGCTCCCCGAGCGCCGTTGGTGTTGCGTGTCCTCTCCGTGTCCATGGCGATGGAGAGACCCCGGAGCTGTATCTGTATCAGGCAGGGAGGAGATGCTGATCAAATTCCACTTTCCATATGGTCACTTATTCTTACTTTTCCCACTGGATTTAAACATGCAGACCACGGACAAATCCTGTTCCTCCATATTTCTCATCTATTTGCAATACGTCAGTGGGCTGTGTGTTCTGAACTGAGCTAGGCTTGATTTTAAATCCCCCTTCTCCTCCCGGTCCTGGGGGCCCGTTTTGCCAAATTACACCGTGTGTTGCACTTTGCAATTTGTCCCTGCCCGATGCTGTCAGAAGCATTTGGTGCCACCCTGCTGAGCTCTGCTGAGAACCTGGGCTTTGTCTGCTCTCACACTGCTCGTGCTCGCACAGCCCTGGAAGCAGCCGATGCCTTAGGATTTGAGCTTTTATATTTCTCATCTATTTGCAATCCTGCAGTTCTTTAGTGCATAACTCTGAACTCCATCCAGTGTGAGCTGCTGCTTCCCCATTTTGGGCAGACGCAACAATTCCTCTCCAGGCCTGGCAATCAAGGACACCTCACTGCCTCAGGCCCCAGAGATGGAAACAAAAGTGAGTTGGGGGCAGCAAACTTGGGGTCAGTGAGTTCATGACCTGGAGCTGCAATTGGGAGATTAACCCCAATATGCAAATGGACCAAAATTACAAAAGTGTGAAACCCGTGACCCGCTGTCCATTTTGGGTGTAGCCCTGGGGGGCTTTGTGTGCCCTAAATGTACCTGAAGCCCTTCAATAAATAGAAATGCTTTTTATTCCCTTAATTTTGTCTGGCCTCTGGTTTTAGGTAGCCTCAAAAGGCATCACAGCTATTAGAGAAAATACATTCCCCATATCCCAACAGCCTTAAAACCCCCGTTAGCTCCAAGGCTGAACACATCTCTCACTTTCCACGAGCTCAGGGATGCTGTTGTGGGGCTGGTTTTCACACAGCAGTAAAAGATTCTTTCCTCTCTTGACAAGATCATTTTTGGTCTTTGCTTTCCCACACTTTCACATTATCACAGGACCAACAGGATGCTGCTGATATGCAATTTTATTTTCTTTTTTTTTTTCATTCAAATTATACTTTAAAGGTGATAGGAGTTGCAGCAGCCTTGGAATTTAATTCCTTTGGAATTAATTTGGAAGGTCCTGAGCAACTTCAGGTAAAACTAACAAACACTGCAATTAATTTATCCCAGTTACCCTGGCTAAGGATCCATTTCAGTGTTGGTTTATGATCACGCAGAGCTAAGGAGGACGCAAATATGCAAGAATGCAAATTTTTGGCACATTTGAGGGGTTTCTGTGTAACTCGTGCTGCTGAAATTGCTCTGTTGGAGACTCTTTGAGCCGTAGGGATCGGAGGATTTGGGCTGAGCCAGGGGAAGGACTGACGTGAGCGTGACGGAGGTGCCCAGTGGGAGCCTCTCCTTTAAGGCTGGGCAGGCAGAGAGGAGATGGCAGAAGGGAGAGCAGGAAGCTCTCAGAGCCTGGAGCTGCCCAATCCTCTGCAGATATTCCCTGCTCCTGCCTCGCTGACCCACCAGCCTCTCCACGGGCTCCAAAATCACTTTGCCCTCATCTCTTCCTGGGGATGAAGAGCTTTACCCTGAGGGGAAGGGAGTTGGATGACCTTTATGGAAAACAGAATCCAGGTTTTTAAAGCACTTTCTTTCATAATCTACAAGTTTTCTACAAGTATGTCTAAAAACCAGACTTCAACCCCTCAAAGAAATAACTTGGGAATTGCTGCACAGTTCAGAATCAATTTTTAGACGCCTTTAAGATCCCCCTAAAACTCATCTCTATTGATTGCGTGGTACACGGGATTTGTAGGTTGGGGACCACCCTTAGTTTAGTTTGATTTAAAGGCTGGGATTTTTAGGAAAGATCCTTTGGCCAAGTGGAATTTTACGTACCTGCATTGTGGATTCAGAGCAACACTTTTCAAAACCATCTCTGAGTTTATTAAACGCTCACGTTTTGTCAAATCCAAGGAGAATTCAGCCAGTTTTGATTATTTGAGCCTTGAACTCTCCTGTGCAACATTCTCTTGTGTAAATATGGGTAAACATCACATCCATGCCCATAGTTAGACACAAATAAATTGAGTTCTGTGACTCTTTGACCTCCTGGAAGTTGAATTCTGACAGCCCCATGTCACCTCCTCAGCTGCCTCTGTGGCTGCTGTGGTTCCCCTGTGTTTTACAGCAATTTTGGGGCTGGGCACAGCCGTCCTGCAGTTGGAAATGTTGCAGATGGCTGATTCCTATCAGCAACCAGGTTAATCCTCAGTCCCCGTGCCTCCTGGAATCCTTACAGCTTCACTGCACCTAACAAGGCATAGATAATGAAGGATCTGTTAATATGGAGAGTTTTATCCCCTCTCATGCTCTTCCACCCTTCCCCAAACCCTTGGGGTTCTTCAAGTTTGTGGCCGAACGACGCTCAAATGGAGCCCTTGGCACACAAGAAGTTAAACCCAAGCTGTGGCTGCTGCTGTTGCAGATGGTTTCACTCTTGGACAGGGCTGGGAGGGAGCAGGATTTCACCTCCTCCTGTGCTCAGCTTCTGTCAGAGCCTGGGCAGCAGAGGCAGCAGCAGATGGGGTGAGCAGGACTCCTGTTTATGAATGAACCCTTCTCCTGCTCCTCGTTTTCAGCATGGCTGACCATGGGCAGAGAAATACACGTCTCGCTCTGGCCAAGACAGAAGTTAAGCCTCTAAGTAGGATCCTCTTGGAGAAATCTGTATTTATGCTGTGGTTCAGAATTCTTATCTCCCCTGTTGCCTCTTTCTTCCCCTCCTGCTCTGGTATCTCGCGTTTTTCAACCCGTCCCTGTCGCGCATCTGATCTCAGAGCTGTGCTGCAGATAGGAGCAGATTTCCACGCCAGGAATCAGTGCCCGGGGTTGTAATCCCTGCGTGTCAACCTGGGCTCCTTGTCACTTGCAGAGCAGCAGCGCTTGATCCTCCTCATCCGGAGCCTCACTGAAGTTCCCAGGAAGCAAGTGTCTGCCAGCATTAACATTCCACGGAGCTGCTGCCACATGAAAAGAGGAAAATGACCTCTCGCCTTCCCCAGAACCCTGAAAAGAAGGGATTGTTCCCAGGGCACTAACACCAGTCCCAACATGGCAAAGCTGTGCCTTGCTGGAGGAAATTAATTCATCTCGATGTGTGAGCCCTTCAGCAGAGCTCCTCTCTCTCACTTGCAACCTGCTCGGAATTCTCAGCCTTTACAAGCTTGACGCTCCCGTGACCTGATTTCCAGAACTGCTGCCCATTTGCCATGCAGCTGGAGCTGCACAGAGGTTTGGGGAAGGCTGTGCCTCCAAGGCCGTGTTCGGGCTCTGTAAATCCTGCCTGACCTTTTCCGAGTGACGGCGCCTCGGGCTCTGGCAGGGCCTGAAAGGAAGCACCAGGCGGAGAGCAGGGACTAGAGGGAAACGAGGCCTGCACTTGGCTTTTAGTGGCTTTCAGGTGCCTGGATGAATCATTTGCAGGTATAAGGATAGGGAGAGTGAACGAACAAGTTTGTTTTAGAGATGGGGATAATGTTCAGTCAGATTGAAGTCCACAGAAGTAGTTGATGAGTCATTGTGGGCACTCGGGATGCTTTTTGCTACATCCCAATCCAGCATCTTTGGCTTCCTTCACAAGATCTACTTTTTTCTGGTTTGTTGGAGGTCATGTTTATGGGCTATGCTGACTTTTAGTCCCCACTTCCACCATTTATATGGCAAAGTTTTGCTTTTTCTTCAGTTTGTGGAATCCTAATTCAGTTGCAGTGGGTCTTGTACTAAAAGAAGTCACTGCAGCCCTTGGCATATGAGTAGCCACTTTTATCCTCCAATATTTCTTTCCCCCACTCATCTCTGAGCACTAATTTCTACCTCAGGGAGGTTAAGTTTTTTCTTGGACCTTTTCCTTAACCTCCTGACCTGCCTGACAAAACTGGGTGCTGTGCTGCTGTTCCAGGCACAATAAATGAAACAGGGCCAGAAGAAGGGAGCTTTTCCTCCCGCTACAGCAGAGCATTCAAAGCCACCCACGCGAGGAGATGTGACTGTCTGACTTGGATGAAAAGGCCTGGAAAGGGGCCTTGAAGAGACCACTACAGAGACAACTGAAAGTCCATGTTCTGAGGGCTGGCACAGCTCGGAAGTCGCTGCTTCAGAGGCGAGAGCACGACACACCCATGGGTAGTTTTCTGTGGCTTTTGTGCTCCTCCTCAGCCTTATCCCAATAAACTGTGGAGAGCCACAACAAGGAGAAGCTGCCTGACCCTGGAGGGCAGGAGGAACACATGGAGGATGCAATAACGAGGCTGACCCTGCTGTCAGATCCTTTCCATGGACCACGGGTGGGATGAGCCCTTGGGGCCGGTGAATAAGGACAGGGTAGTGCCAGAGCAAAGGTTGGGGAGGCTGTTGTGGCTTTGTAGGACTTCTTTTTGTGCTCATCCAAAGTCCACAGGGGGCTCAAAGCTCTTTGATACCACAGAGGATAAATGTTGGATCTGAGGCCTTGGCAGCCACTTGTTGAAACACTTGGACAAATCATCTTCAACTCAACACAAGGCGGGAATCACTTAAAGCTGCATCAGGGTGGGATTTCAGATCAAAAACAACATCAGCAGCATCCTCAGCATGAATTAAAGTAGAATTAGTCAGTTGCAGGACGATGGTGTTAATCTAAGGCTTCATTATCTTGGAATTGCCTCCAGCTGCTCATGGCAGCAGCACCCAGAGGCCACAGTGACACCTTAAGGAGGGAGGAGATGGGAGGTGTTTATCTCCTGGAATGGGTCACCTTGGCGTGGCTCGTCTTTGTGAGACACAGCTGTTCAGCACTAATTTTATATTTAATGTTTGTGCAGCCAGTTGTGATTTAGCTCAGCTTCTGCTTCTTGCTGATGGGTTCCTTGAAGCTCAGGCCTGACCTTTAGAATTTTTTATGAGGTTGTCATGTCCCAGCCACCACCCAAGGAGGAGCAGGCCTTTGGAGGGAACGCTGAGATCAGCCCCAGCACTTGACCAAGGATGGTGTCAGCAGAAAGGAATATTTTATGAAAACACTTCTCCTGACCTCTGCTAACAGGAGCTGTATTTTGTGGCAGAATTGCCACCAAAATGACTTTCCCAGCCTGAGAGCCAACAGCCCTCCCCAGTGATGTCTTTGGGATATAAATACACCCAGTGGATTCTGAAATGAGTAAGGCTGATCATCCCCACAGATGCTTTGCATTTCTCCTGGATTTAAGGTGCTCAGGGCATGGATTCACACCTGGAATCCATCAGGGCACAGATTCACACCTGGAATCTCTTGATTTACAGGAGTGGGGGGGGTCTCAGCTCCAGACTCCTCTTTATCCCAGCCGTTGATGTCATGCCCTTTGGGAAATGGCAGAGGAATGGCCACAGGCCACTGGGGGCATCTGAATCCTAAAGTCTTGCCTGGGAATTTATTATGGACAAAATCTCATGGAATTTTTACCTGAAAGAGTGGGAACAGGAATGTAAAAGTGTTTTCTCCTTGCGTATCTTCAGGAAATAAAGGGTTAGGAGCCAGGAAGGTAAAAGGCAATGAAAAATAGTGACATTATTCAGATTGTTTAAAATTCCTCTTTTTTTTGGTGGCGGTTTTGCCTGGAAGGGGGTGTTTAAAAGGCAAGTTTCAGTTTGTTTAGGCTTTTGCTCCAATTTCCTTTACACTGTAAACTTTCAGAGATGTCCATAATTCCGTGGTGAAATCCATCATGTGCAGCTGCAGATAAATAATCTGGTTATAAAACAGGAGATGCTCCTGGTGCAATGTTATGGAAAACATGGAGAGGCTTTGGAAGGAAAAACCCAGCGAGTTGCAAAACCCCGCTTTTAGTCCAACTAATGCCTGGTCAAATTTATGGTTTAACAAGGTGATGGAATTGCTGTGGGTTTACATTGATACAACAGCACAAATTGGTCCATTATCAGCTCTTCCTTATGGAAGTGGCACTTAAGGAAAACAACACCGGTGCAGTTTTATGGAAATTAAGTCCGAACTGACTCAAATTCAGCCCACAGGTAGGAATGATGATTTGGCACTTATTCCTCTTTCAAACTTAAAAGTATCTGCAGGGCCTCATGCAGTGGTCTTTTAAAACTCATCAGCAGGTTATAAAAACCAAAAAAAAAGGAATTTTTGGGGTTATTTTTCTCTGTGTTATCCAGTGGTAGAGCTCGTTGCCACAGGGTGTTTGAGAGGGCAAAATTTGAAGTTATTTCAGAGAGAAAATAAGATGCACTTCCAAAAGAACAGCCTCAAGGGACAATAAACACAGCTGATAATGTAAGATCTTGTGGTCTGGAAAAGCTACACATTACTGTTTCTATGGAAATTGGAAAGAAGGCATCCATGGTTGTGCTTCCCACATGTTTTTGCTAAATATCCACCCTTGGATGGATGACCCTGGGGTCTCTGGACCTTCAGCCAGGCCCAGCACAGCCACCCTCCCACTTTGCTGTAAGAGGCAGGGAAAGGTTGAGCAAAAAATAGGAGAAAAATAAGGAAAAAATAGGAAAGAAAAAGGAGAAAAAAAAAAAAGGAGAAAAATAGAAATTTTGCTCTGCCTGAGCCAGATCCACATTTAGATAATGCTCCATGTTTTTCAGGCAAGGAGAAGGGGAAAAGGAAATAATTTAATGATTTTTTTAAATGTTATCTGAAGGAAACTCAGCGTGTTTGCTAACTCAGAGTTTAGTCTTGCCTGGGTGAGAGGCTGAAGTGTCTTGGAACTGAAATGTTCCCATCTGGGGACCGGAGGTGACTGGTGGCAGCTCTTCTCCAAAACTTTCCCCTCAAACCCTATTTTTGATATCTCCTTCTAGTGAGTTGGGAGGGGGAGAAGAGGCTGCGTGGGTTTGGGTTTTTTTGTTATTTGCCTTTTTTTCCTGTATTTTTTTGGAGAAGACACAGTGACAGCAACATTTCCAAATGACATTCCTCCCTCAACCTCCATCCTGGAGCTCCCTCAGCCTTGACAGGGTAGGAGGATCAGAGGATGAGCACAACCATCAGCCAACCTCAGAAAAACATGAGCTGAGATGGAGATTTATTCTTGGGAAGATTGATCTCCCAAATCCAGAGTTCCTGGTGTCACTCCTTTGTACATCCACCAGTTTCTTGCTGTTGATGAACCAAATTCCTGATTTTTATATTTAATGCTGATAACAGAGGATCCACATTCTTGGAGGACAGGGAGCAAGGTGGAAGTGTCCCTGCCCCTGGAATGGGGTGGAATGAGATGAGCTTCAAGGTCCCTTCAAATCCAAACCATTTTGGAATTCCAGAAAAGAGCAAAACTGTGAGTTTTAAGTTTTCCTTGTGGTGTCCTTCAGTCCTGCCCTTGTTGCCCACACAATAGAAAAGGCTTTGAAGCCGCCAAGCAGGTTCTGGAAATATGGAATGGTTGGAGTAGTTCCTTCCACCATCACTTGAATGCCTCCTAATTAGAAATGGAAGTGCTGCACTGGTTTCAAGTGACTCTTCTGCACCAGGTTTACATTAAAAATTAAGGAATTTCATCAGGACAATTTCTTGCCCTCTCTGTCCCCAACCTCCTGTGAGCAGGGAGATGAAAGCACCGGGATCATCGGAATCGTCTCCATTTCTCCATTTCTACGAGCACTGATTTAACTGAATAACCCTCACATTGCCAACATGGATGACACGATAAATATCTGCTTTCCAGAGCTCCTGCTATTTCAGACCGTGTCTTTTCATAAACCCATCACCCACTGTTCTGTTTCACCTCCTCCCAGCGTTCCCGTGGAAATGAATTCCCAGGTTTCGGGTTGCCATTGAAACCAGCATCAGCACTGCTCCTGCACCAGGTGCTGGAGGATGGGGGCTGCTCCTGGCTCCCTTCTGCTTTTCCCTGTGTCATCTCCTCATTCCTGCATTTCCACACAGCTTTTTAATTCCCTTGCAAAGAACGGAAGTGTGAGAAGTTGGGAATTGCAGAGTGCGAGGAGGATGGAGAACCTTCACAAGGAATGGAGTGACAGGACAGGGGGGAATGGCCTTAAGCTGGAGGAGGGAAGGTTTAAATGGGATTTTGGGAAGGAATTCCTCCCTGTGGAGGTGGGAGGGGCTGGGATGGAATTCCCAGAGCAGCTGGGGCTGCCCCTGGATCCCTGGAAGTGTCCAAGGCCAAGGTTGGAGCCACCAGGGACAGTGGGAGGTGTCCCTGCCATGGCAGGGGTGGCACTGGATGGGATTTAAGGTCCCTTCCCACCCAAACTTTCCATGATTCCATGAGACCAAGTCTTACCTTAGACATAACTTTGATTTCTCCAGTCTGAGCAATCCCCAAAACCCACTGGGCCTAAAACTGTTCCTGGGGGTGGTGGCACCTCCGAAATCTTTATCTCCCTTACTCTGCTCTCTGCCCCATTGCTGTCCCACAGGATGTAACAAAGGACATCAATCCTTGGGAATATCCACGCTTTAGGACACTCTTCCTCTCATTACGCCTTTTCCCCTTCAGTTTTTCTCCTCCTGAAATCCATGGACTCCTGGAGCCCCTTGGAAGCAACAGGAGGAGGCGCTGCTTCAATTAAAGAACCGAAAGCAGGAACATCTACAAAAACATTTCACTACCATTTTGACAACTTTATGATCTTAAAAATGAGTGAGGAAAGAACCTCAAATGCAAGGTTTGCGCATTTTCTGAGAAGAACAGCTGTTTCTCCAAGATTTCGCCAGCACTGACAGGTTTCCAGGAACAATTCCATGAAATGCCATTTTTTCACAGCAGATCCTTGCACTGCTGTTTTGATGAGTTCCAAGGAGAAGCAATCTCCAAGTGCTCTCTGTTTTTAAACCAAATCCCATTTGTACCCTCAGGTGCCGTCACCCAAGACAAGGTGACACCAGCAGATGAGGAAAAGTTCCTGTTGGCAGAGAATTCAGCTTGCAAAATCTCTGCAGCAAAATTGAGAAATAACAATGCCAAAAATGTGGGGGGGTTGAGCTCCAACAGCAAAATATCAGTGAAAAGAGATGATTCCAAACCTTTGTGAGGTTGGGAGGTGGAAGGAGGAACTGGCTGGGAATTTCTCCAAATATTCTTCTTTTTTATCCTTTTTTTTATTCTTTCTTTTTTTGAATTTTTCGTTTTTTCTTTCCTTATATGACTTTTTCTTTTTTGTGGTTCTTACTAAAAAAATCCTATCCCTGGCTGATAAATCCTATCCCTGCTGTGAATTCCTTGATATCAGCAGAGCAGCTCCACATCCTACCTGGGCTGGGACCACCTTTCTCCCATTCCCGAGCCTTGTAACAAATTATTCCTTGAACTGAACGAGAATTCTGCCTGAATTTAAGAATTTCTGCCTGTTGAAGAGCAAGTGAATTTTCCAACAGGTGGGCTCAGATGGGAAGCAGATCTCTGCCAATGGAGTCAGGTGGATGAAACATTCCTTGCCTGGGATAAAAGCAGCTTGGGAGGTTTGAACATCCTTGGGAGCGTTCTGTTTCCCAGCTCAGAGCTGCAATCTGTTCAAAACAAGCTAATTTTAGGGCTTGGCTGGTGGAAAGGAGCCATTTCCTTCATCTTAATCCCACATTTCACATGTGCAGCATGTGGAAGTTTGGGATTGACCTGTCAGAGATTTCACGGGATGGAAAATGAACGGATTGAGAAGATGATTTTGGGGGTTGTTGGGTTTCATGGGGACTGGCTGGACTTCAGTGTTCTGGTTTGAGTTAAAATAACAGAGAAGGAGGATTGGGATGGGATTGTGAATTCCAGAATTGCACTGGATATTGTGATTTTGTGGGAATAACTGGGTGACTTGATGGGAATGGGTTCATCATTCCTAAGGAATCATTTTCCTCTGCTCAGCTGGATCTGGAGCAGATCGAGCTCCCCGAGCTGGGCGTTCACCTGTCCCAGGGCACGTTGGGAACCCCCACAACTTCATTCTGGGGAGATGGGAACGTTCCTGGAGCACTGAGTGCTCTGGGCAGGGATTTCTGCTGGAAATGTGGGAGATGGAAGGTTTATTCCAGGTGTGGCCATTGCAGGAGGGAACGAGGGTCAGGGAATGAGCCCTGGAGCTGATCCTGGAGAGCCTTGGAGAGGCTGAAAGCAGGGCTGGGATCCCAGGTCCCGCCTGTCACTAAACAGTAACGATTTAAAGAGGAAATAAAAGCCCCCCAAAATGCACAAATGTCATTTTCTGCCTCCTCTGCATCTCCACCGTGGCCAAAACCGACTCCCCTCGCTGTTGCCATGGAAGGGGCATCCAGTCAAAGCACACTTGGCACCTGTTCCCACTCCATTAAACAACACTGGGCTGGAAATACAAATATAATAGAAGGGAAAACAGCTTGATTTGCATCCAATTGCAAATTCCACTGATACAGAATGGAAACCCTTTGTGCTGAGAGTCAGAAATCTCCTCTGACAAGTTGATGGAAGAAGCTATGAATAGTAAAACAAGAATTTCAGAATTTGTTGCGATTTGGAGCTGTATTTTTCCTGAGCAGATGCCTTTGCTGCCTATTTCTGTGTTGCCTTTTTTCCCTCTAACTGCTCTACCAGTGAATTTTGCAGATGGATCTGGGAATTGCTGCCTGACCTGAGCTGGATGGTTTGGAAGCTCTCGGGTGCTTCCAATTTTTTCCATAATCACCGGGATATGAAGATGTTTAGCACTTGTAAAAACCTGGTTTAAGAGCTCTTCCCCGGCGTGGTGACTCCTGAGATTCCCTGAAAATTTCCAGGAGCAGGTGAGCCAGCAAAGGTCAAATCAATTGGGTAGAGAACAAACAGGCTGCTAAATTCTTTGGAGGTACCACTGCCCTTCACAAAATCAAACTTGTTACCCTGCAGGCAACAGAAAAATATCAGAAATAATTGAAAATGGAGAAATTGACAGCGGCGAAATAAAGCTTTTGCTTCAATCCATGGAGCCAATTCTGTGGGAATGTTGTTTATCCTCCATCAGTGGAAGTCCATAAGATATTGAAGGTTTATGAAATATTTCTATTCCAAAATATTGTATTGTATTACAAACTGGAGGGAGGAATGGCTGAACGCTCTCACTTGTGTTATGTGGTTATTCCATCATTTTTTCTGGACTAAAAAGAATGATTTGTCAATTGCTGAGGATCAAATCCCCTTCAAAATAGCAAAAGGTTGTGAATTTCATGAATTATGAAACATTTTTATACCTTCCTTATACCCCAGTTTAAAATAAGTTGGGAACTGATGCAGCTTGAGGAGATCCAGTCCCAAGAGGTTTTGGGAAGCTCAGCTCAGCTTTCCAAAAGGATCTTACTTGAAATAGGATGCCCGTTTTGAGGGGAGAAATGGAGAATTTTTTGAAAAATGGGTTTAATTAAAGCATTGCAGGTGCTCGAGCATGGCACCCTCTGAAGCCTTTGGTTCCTGGGATCTTCAGGGAAGTTCACTGGGAAGTTAAATGAACTTTTTGGGGAACATTTAATTAAAGGGCTATTTCTGGTTGATGCCCAATTTTGATGCCTGGAGCATCAACCTCTCTGGAGTCTGGATCCACGTTGCTTCCACAGTCCTGGAGCGTTGGATCCCCTTCAAAAAGCCTTCTTTGGGGTGTGTGGGCTGGGACTCAGCCTCTTCCCCAGTCCTTAGGCAAAGATGAGTCTTCCTTTGCATATTTCATGCTGTGTTCATCCGTTGCCTGTCAGGATTCTCGGGGAACTTGGCTTCTTCACCGGGGAGTTTGAATCATGACTTTTCGCCTTCGCTGTGCTGCAGGGGAAGAGCAGATTGGAGGCAGAGAAATTGGATTTATTTGGCTCTTCCAGAGGTGCTGCTGGCTGTGCTGGTCAATGCCCATCGCCGCTGGTGGGTCAGGTGTTGATTTTCCAAAGTGATTTTATTAGTGAGTGCAATTTCTGCTCTGAATTGAGGTGAGCAATTTTCTTTTCTGAGCCGTGACCCTGCTGTCCCTGGCGATAGAAACTGAACCCAAATGACCCTGCAGAGGCAGCAGCAGATTTTAACGAGGGGATTTTGTGTCCTGCAGGTCACCCAGAGGTGTCAGGGGTTGTCAGGACTTTGTCTTTCCCCATTCCCAGGTGGAAGGGTGGGATTTGGGGCACCTCTGGGGAGTCCTCAGCATCGATCCGAATCCAGGGTCAAACATTCCACTGATGTGGATTAAACATGAGCGACGAAAAAGTTTTTCTTTGGATTAACCTGCAGCTCTGTGGGCCCTCAGCAGCAACGTGTGACAAATGGATTCCTGGAGCCTGCAAAATCTGCTGGGCTGGGGTGATCCAGACAATTGCCAGGAACACCTGGGAGCATCTGCGGCGCCGAGCTCTCCTCAGGGCCCAGTGCTCATTATCCCTCACCCCTGGTTGTGGCCATGCACGGAGCTGCTCCAGCCCTCTGGCATTTCAATCCATGCTTCCTTTCTACTTCTCTTCCTTTCTCTAAATTTCTCTCCCTTTCTCTCCACTTCTTTACCTTTCTCTCCATTTCTCTCCCTTTCTCTCCATTTCTCTCTCTTTCTCTCGTTCTCTCCCTTTCCTTCCCTTTCTCTCTCTTTCTCTTGCTTTCTCTTCCTTTCTTTCCATTTCTGTTCCTTTCTCTAAATTTCTCTCCCTTTCTCTCCCTTTCTCTTCCTTTCTTTCCCTTTCTCCTCCTTTCTCTTCCTTTCTTTCCCTTTCTCCCCCTTTCTCTTCCTTTCTTTCCCTTTCTCCCCCTTTCTCTTCCTTTCTTTCCCTTTCTCTCCCTTTCTCTTCCTTTCTTTCCCTTTCTCTCCCTCTCTCTCCCTCTCTCCCTTTCTCTCACTTTCTCTTCCTTTCTTTCCATTTCTCTCCCTTTCTCTCCCTTTCTCCCCCTTTCTCTCCTTTTCTTTACTTTTCTCTCCCTTTCTCTCACTTTCTCCCCCTTTCTCCCCCTTTC
>VWZV01003689.1:76170-97228 GCA_013397155.1 Irena cyanogastra
TCTCCCTTTCTCCCCCTTTCTCTCCCTTTCTTTACCTTTCTTCACTTTTCTCTCCCTCTCTCTCCCTCTCTCTCCCTTTCTCCCCCTTTCTCTCCTTTTCTCCCCCTTTCTCTCCCTTTCTCTCTGTGCCCCATTTTCCCCTGGGTTCGAGGCTTCTCCTTTCCTGTGCCGGTGTCGCAGCTGGGGCTGAGCCAGGAGCAGGATTTGGATCATCCCGAACATAAAGACAAAGCTGAGCCTCTCCTGGTGATTTGCATGAAGCTCTTCTTTCCCATCTCATTAGAGAAAGACTCATTTCTTCTGTAAAAATAACAGTGAGGGTGTCCCGCTGCTTCCCCCAAATCTTTGTTATTCTTTTGTGGGATTGTGATCCGATGCTGTTCCTAACAGTGGCTGAACCCACAAGGATATAAAACATTTCATCTTAGTTAAAAGCAGCAAAATTCTCTGAGAATTTCCCCCCCTCTGTGTACACATTAAACTGCATCAGATCAAAACTTCCTTTAAATGTTTGGTATCGTGGAGATGTTTTTCCCTTTCATCCCAGCTGAGGCTTTTGTTATTCCAGGCACTGAATAAATCTGTTCCTGCCCTTAGGAACTTAATTGAATTTTTGCTTTTTGTTGTAAATATGCAAACAGGATTTTGCCCATATTAAAAGTGGAAAATGAAGTAGGAACAGATGAAATTTGTCACGTTTTAAGTAAAAGTTGGGGGACCTGCTCCAGCACAATGCCAGCCCAGTTTCCTGGAGAGAGGAGAACTGTGGAGGAGAGGAGGTCACGGCAAGGTTTTCTCTTCTGGGGATTTATCAAAGGAGATTTGAAATGTGGAGTTTTATTTCAGCCCGTGCTGTTTTCTGTACAGACATCTCCTAAATGGGTCATTGTATTTTATCAGCAAAACACATTGTTGGCATTGTCCAAACACTTCTCAACAATCAATATTATCTTTTCTGAGGGGAAATAATAACATTTTGTGCATGTCTGGAGTCCAAGTGATTTTCAGTGCTTATCTTCACTTTGTTTTCTCTCCTCCTGCAGTAAATTCATTCACTCTTTACTGGGGTACAAATTGATCCATAAACATTTCATTACCAGCAAACACTGCTCCTTTCATCGAGTATTTTATTTCTCTCATTTTAATTGCATCCAAAGCTGAGCACGGGGCTGGCAGATAATGAAACCAAAGCTGCCATTAACAGAAATGTGAAACTGTATTTCCTCCCTATTTTTGAAGCAGTTTTTCTGCTTATCGTGGCAATCTGCTGCTCCACTTCCCAGCCCGACAAATCTTGGGTAATTTTTTTCCTGCTGAACAGCCCAGGTCGGCCCCAGGAGGGGGAGGAATTCCAGCCAGAGGGGCTGAGTTTTTTGGATTTCCCTCTGTCAGCCAAGGAAGGGGAGGTTGATCTCCCACTCCTGGGCACTACAAAGGTTTGTATGAAGAAGAACAATTGCTGCCACTCCTGCCAGAGCTTCCCAAAAAACCCGTCCACTGGGGCATGGAAGGGGAGGGCACTTCTCCATCCTAGGGTGGGTCTGCTGCAGGAATTCTGAGGCAGAGAAATTTATTCCTATTAAACTGAACTTAAAGAGTTTGAACAATGCTCTCAGGCACGGATTTTTGGGATTTTTGGGGCGTCCTGTGCCAGGCCAGGAGTTGGACTCCATGATGCTGATGGGTCCCTCCCAGCTCAGCATATTCCATGGCTCTATGAAACTTTAACTGGAGCATCCATCCAGCTCCGAGGGGCTGGAAACCCATCCCAACAGCTCTGCTGCCCCACGGAGGGGCCGAGCAGGGGGTGCAGCTTCGTGGTTGTGATTTTGGGGCCCACTTGGTTCTGAATGTGCTGGGAAACACAACAGAGGCGCCACATTCGTGTTGGAAGGGAGGAATCGTGGAAAAATGGAATGGCTCGGGTGGGAAAGAACCCCAAAGATAATTTCGTTCCACCCCTGCCATAGGTAGTGACAGCTTCCACCGCCCCAGGGTGCTCAGCCTGGCCTTGGGCACTGCCAGGGATGGGCAGCCCCAGGTTCCCTGGGCAGCCTGGGGGTTGCTCAGCCTGCCCTGGAGCTCCTCTGCTTTAGGTGGAACACTGAGAGGGAACCCACAGGGCCCTGAGGGGCTGGGCAGGACCTGGGTGCTGCTGGAGCAGGAGGAACAGGACCCTGAGGGAGGAGGAACAGGACCCTGAGGGGCTGGGCAGGGCCTGGGTGCTGCTGGAGGAGGAGGAACAGGACCTTGAGGGGCTGAGCAGGGCTGGACACTGTCAGAGGAGGAACAGGACCTTGAGGGGCTGAGCAGGACCTGGACACTGCTGGAAGAGGAGGAACAGGACCTTGAGGGGCTGGGTAGGGCTGGACACTGCTGGAGGAGAAGGAACAGGACCCTGAGGGGCTGGGCAGGGCTGGACACTGCTGGAGGAGAAGGAACAGGACCCTGAGGGGCTGGGCAGGACCTGGGCACTGTCAGAAGAGAAGGAACAGGACGCTGAGGGAGCAGGAACAGGACCCTGAGGGGCTGAGCAGGACCCTGAGGGGCTGGGCAGGGCTGGACACTGCTGGAGGAGAAGGAACAGGACCCTGAGGGGCTGGGCAGGACCTGGGCACTGTCAGAAGAGGAGGAACAGGACCCTGAGGAGCTGGGCAGGACCTGGACACTGCTGGAGGAGGAGGAACGAGGAGGAGAAGTTGTTCTGGGCAGTCCCAGGAGGACGTGGTGGAGCAGAGGGCTGGCAGCAGCTCTGGCACAGGAGCCATCCACGAGAACTGGGTTTCTGTGTTCTCTCTGCAGGTGAGAGCAGAGCTCTGTGTGCAGCAGAACAGCCCGGGAGCTGCGCAAGTGCCGCAGCCTTGAGACAGAAATGAGTAACTATCGCTGGGAAGCTTTTGGCGGGGCTGGAGAGGGGGCGAGCGCTGCATTCAGCCCGATCAAACGGTGATAAATGGCCCTGGAAGTAACTCCTGCATTAGGCACGACGTTATTGTTAAGCACATGTTTGGATCAGCAAATTCCCCCTGAGTTCAGGAGCTAAAGGACAACGTGAATCCTTTTCAGCTGCACTTTCCAGTGATGGCCATGAAACCCTGCTGCTGCTGCTCCTGCTGTTGTAGGAGCTGGCATTGTCCACAGAAGAAATCGAAATTTGCATTATGGAACAGCGATGTCTATTTTGATTAAGAACAACACTCTCCCCTGCTATCCTGTTTCATGAATATTTAAGTTAATTAAGCCCAGCAAAGATTTCATTTCAGCTTAATGACTTCTAAATGTGACTTCTTATGTCTGTGGAAATGAGTGAGATACGACAGGCACAGCTCTTAATACACCTAATTATGGAATTGATGCATTCCAAGGATATGGGGCGGCAGGGTTTTGTCCTTAGGAAATCTGACATCCCTGAGCCTGTGCTGTGAGCTGGGTTGGCCTGGCTGGAGGCCAAAGGGGCTTCCACAACTGGAAAAGGGAGAGAAAATACAGGAAAAGTCTCGTGGGTCAAGACGGGGCTGTGACAAAAGCGTGGGACAAATTTTGAGTGATGTCACTGCAGTGCTGAGTTGTTTTGGGGCACTAAATATCACCTTGGGATGTCAGCTCATCTGTAGGAAACCTGGACAGGGGAGAGATCAGAGATGCTCTCAAGTTTCCTTACATTTCAGTGATTTGGAGCAGAGGGGTTGCGGGCAGTGATTCTGGTTTGTAGTAAATAGCTGGAATTGGATTTGCTTTTTTTTGTCAGGTAATTAAACATCCAGCCCAACTCCCCGAACTGACAGTTTTGGGGTGAGTGAATTTTAAGCTGGAATTCTGCATCAGAATTGGAGAAAGGGTTGGATATGCTTGGAAAATTAGTCTCTTTAAGCTTGGGTGTTAGGGGGCCTTATTTTAAAAAAGCACCTCGACAGAATTATTGGCTTCTTTGGAAAATCTGACTCCCATTTTCTCAGGCATCGCTGAACCTCGGTGCCAGGTAATTCAGAGCAGCTGATATTACTGGTAATGGTGGTTAAATACAGAGTTTATCCTAATGCTCATGCTGGCATCAAAAGAACCATCTCTAAAATCATCCCTCTCAGGAGTAATTCCGGAATCCCATTAGTGACTGGGCAACCTTTGTGCTCAGCCCTGAAAATGAGAGGATTATCTGCCCCAAAAAGGTCACACGCAGGCAGAAATGAGGTTTGTGGCTGGTGGCAGAGAGCCTTGGGGAAGTGTGGGGAGAAGGAACTTCAGGGCAGTTCCATGTGCCTCTTGCAGGATTTTCAGCCACTCCTGACCGATTCCTGCCCTGTTCTTCCCAGGAAAAACCTGAGTGACACTGGGGAAAAAGTCTCTAATTTCCTTCATTGCTTGGCTGCTGTTTGAGTGAAAGGCTGGGACATTTTATATTTAGAAAGATGGGTTTGAAAGCAATGGGCTGGAGTGAAAATATTTGTTGTTCTGTGAGAAACTGCTGCTTCTGTGGGACAGGCAGGGAAATCCTGGGAATTCCTGGAGCTTGCCCTTTCCTGGAGGAGCATGTCCAGAAGGATGCAGCAGCAGATGGGACTCCCAGCAACCTCATCCCGTGCTTGGGCACCACCCAAATCTGATGAATGAGTCAAGGAATTGATTGTTGAGCATTCCCAGGTTGTAGCACTATTTGATTTTTTTTCCCCCATTCTAATCCTTGCAAGTGTGGGGGGAGCAGGTTGCGATTCCGCCTTAAACCGATGGGTCTTGACTCAATTTAAATCCAGCTCAGAGTGTTAAATTGACATCTAAGTAGGTGAGTCAAGTGCTAAGTCTCTTTCAGAACAAGCTGTAGGTGTGTTGTGATTCCAATTTATTTCTTTATAACTCCCCTAATGGGATAAAACGTACGAGAGGATGGAAATGCTTGGATGACGAACGCCAAGGGGACGGGCTGTGGTTTGAAGCGGAGGCTGCATGGAAATGACAAGTGAAATGAAGCAGATTAAAAGGATGTTCTCACCTGATCAAAGGTGCTCTCCAGGGCCTGCACAGAAGGAAATCAAGAGAGGGGCTCAGCCTCTGAGTTAGTCTTGATTTTGATTCTCTCCCCATTCCTGCTACCAGCTCTCCCCTGTGCTTTTGGGAATAGGAATTATTTCCTTTTCTTTCACCCCTTTTGCCTCCAGTGAAGCAAGCTCTGCTCCTGTGGACACCAAGAATTCCTTCTCCACTACAAGTTTTGGGAGAGATCCTCTTTCTGAGGAAGGAGCTTTGCTTACAGCAGAAAAGTACCAATGTTGATATAAACCAGTGATTTAACAAAGTTTGGTATTAAATGTGACAATGGTTTAGCAGGGTTTGATGGTGGGGTACACTTGAGTGAACTCTGTAGAGGGAAGTGGCAGAGACAACTCAGGAAGACCCAACAAGACCCCCTGAACCCCTTCCCAAGGGAGTTATGGTGCAGCTGGATCCAGGTTTACTCCTGGGTTTGGTCAGAGGTTTGTGTCCAAAGAATTAGATGGACACAATCAATCTTTTTTGTCAGCCAAGATTTTGAAGTTTATCTTTGAATTAACTGTTAATCCCAGCTGTTAATGCCTTCCCAAGGAATTTTTACGGTAAGGAATCACTCAACCTGTGAGGAGTAACTGAATGTTACTCTTAACCTTTGAGGCTGAACTCGGAATGTTACTCTTGACCTTTGAGGAGTAACTCTGAATGTTACTCTTCACCTTCGAGGAGTGACTTTGAAAATTACTCTCAACCTTTGAGGGGTAATTGTGAGAGTTACTCTCAACCCTTCAGGAGTAACTTTGAGAGCTACTCTGGACCTTTGAGAAGTAACTTTGAAAGTTACTCTCCAGCTTTCAGGAGTAACTTTCATAGTTACTCTCAGCCTTTGAGGAGTAACTCTGGGAGCTCCACGAGCCCTGGGCTCTGCACTATTTGTGGCGTAGGATGGTTACTCCCAGTCCGATTTGCATCCCAGCTGTATTTTAGCTTGGCCCCTGCCCAACATCCCCTCAGCTGCTGAACACCACTCTGCCCTTAGAAGTTAGAGAGATTCATGACTTTAATTCTTTTCTTGTGGTTTCCAGGCCAGATGGAGCTGTCACGACCACTCTTCCCAGCAGGAAAAGGGGGAGCACAGATGGTTCCCAGGCAGAACCTATTCCCCTTCCTCAGGCATCCAGAGAACGAGGCAAAAATATAAACTTTGTGTTGTCTGTTCCCCTAAAAGCACCATTCTGTAATGAAATGAGGGATTTGGAGCCCAAATATTTGCCTTGGCACCAAGCAGGACCACCTGGTGTTGTCTTTTGCCATGACAAAGGTCTGAATGACCTTTGGGATTTATTGATGTGTGTAAAATAATTGGAGACCCAAATATTATTTTTAGAGCTGGTGGCAAAACACAGATAAACCCCCAAAACTTCTTTGGATGAAACAGATCTGTATTTCTTTGGGGATGGATGGATTAGGAGCTGAGTCTTGCGAAGCGTTTTCAGTATCAAAATTAGAACTTGATATTTTGCCCCTAAAAAAAAATGAACCTTTTCAAGAGGCTGACTTTTCACCAACTGCTGCTTCTTCAAAATTCTTTATGGTCTCCAAGTCAGATGTGCAAAATCCTGTCAGGTGTCCCGGTGAATAGATGAAAAACTTCCTTTATTTTTATAGTAAGGCATCTCTTTTTGGCTTAAAAGTATGAGGCAGATGAAAAATGGAAATATTAGAAGCCTTTGTATGGAGAAGTGTCTAATGAGGCAGCTTTATCTGCAGCAATGAGGAGATCTCTCTGTGAATGGAGGTTGAAAAAGCCTTAAATATGTCGTTAGTGCTAATCTGGGGTGTTTGATCTGGCCAAGGATCTTAATCTTCAGATATTTCACAAGCACTGAGGCAGATTGATGCCTCAGTTTGTCTTGCCTTAACTTTGGCTGTTCTGCTGCTGCAGTGCTGATCCCCAAGTTCAATGAACCCATTGAAGTTGTGTTCCAGAAATTCAACAGAAAATGGCTTTAATCTCCTTCAGATTCTGGGTTAATCTTAGAGGAACTCCTTGGGTTGTAACAAAACAAATGGGAGCTCTAAGAATCTTTTTCATTTTTGAAATTCAGTTTATCGCAGTGGGGAACGTGACGTCTGAGAGTTTATAGATTTGTTCCTGAGGTTATTTTGTTGTGGTTTTAATTGCATTTTGTAAAGTGTCTTCTGCAATAGTGGGTGGGGGAAAGGTGTGGGAAGGAGATGGGGGAAGGTGAGAAGGAGATGGGGAAAGATGAGGGATGGAGATGAGGGAAAGGTGAGAGAAAGAGATGGGGGAAGGTGAGGGAAGGAGATGGGGAAGATGAGAATGAGCTGGGGAAAGGTGAGAGAAGGAGATGGGGAAAGGTGAGGGAAGGAGATGGGGAAAGGTGAGGGTGAAGGAGATGGGTGAAGGTGAGGGTGAAGGAGATGGGTGATGAGGGAAGGAGATGGGGAAAGGTGAGGGAAGGAGATGGGGAAAGGTGAGGGTGAAGGAGATGGGTGAAGGTGAGAATGAGCTGGGGAAACGTGAGGGATGGAGATCAGGGAAAGGTGAGGGAAGGACAAGGAAAAGGTGAAGGAATGAGATGGAAAAAGGTGAGGTGAGGGTGAAGGAGGTGGGGAAAGGTGAGGGAAGGACGAGGGAAAGGTGAAGGAATGAGATGGAAAAAGGTGAGGTGAGGGTGAAGGAGGTGGGGAAAGGTGAGAATGAGATGGGGAAAAGTGAGGGAAAGAAGTTGGAACAAGGTAAGTGAAGGAGATGGGGGAATGGGAGTGTATGAGGTGTGGGAAAGGTGAGGGAAGGAGAATTTTAGCACTTTTCAGTGAGATTTAGAGAGGGTGACTTGTTTGCTTGTTTGACAAAAGCAGGCAGGGACTGTCACAGTTGTATTTAATGGCTTTTAAAGTCATTGTGTCACACCTGCTCCCAACGTCTGAGGTATTTGCTGCATCCCAGAGAAAATGCACATTCCCTGCAGCAAGGCACTGTGCAAACTCATCAGCTTTGCTATTTAGATTATTGCCTGCTGCCTGAATCCTTTACAAGCAGCCGTGTACTATCAGCAGCCCTTGTTCTCTTCGTTAGCACTGTCAAAGCAGAGTGGATGGGCATAATTACCGAGGAGTTCTGGGCTGCTGAAGTGGATAATGAAAAGTGCCACTGACACAGTCTTTGCATGCCATTAAAAAAAATTAAGGTAATGATTCAACAGGCAGAGTTTCACCTGTGCCGTTGCTGCTCTTTGTTCTGCAGTCCTCCCAAAAAAAAGTGTCATGCTGCTTTCACTCAGACACTGCTCCAACAGCCCCTCCTCGCCAGCAGAAATACCCTGGGCTCTTTATTTACGGCTTTATCTCAGCAGCTGAATAACGAAGATTCCTCTTGGCATCAGTTCTTGGAGGTCTTTGCAGTAAGAAGGTTGGTTTTGAAAGTTTTGTTGGGTTGTTTGGGTGCAGGGGGGTTTTATGCCACAATTCTGGGTGGGTGTTAAACCCTTTGGATGCCCGCTCCTCGTGGGACTTTGGCTCAGGTTGTGTCATAAATCACGGAATTGCAGAGGTTGGAAAAGGCCTTTAAGATCATCAGGTCAAACCAGCACCACCACACTCCCCCTGTCCTCAAGTGCCACGTCCGTGTTTGAACATTCCGGGGACGGGGACTCTGCCACATCCCTGGGCAAAATTCCAGTGTTTTACAGCCCTTCTCATGGGGAAATTCCTGCTGGTGTCCAGCTGAGCCTCCCCTATTCCCTCTCCTCCTGTCCCTGTTCCCTGGGAGCAGAGCCCAAGCCCCTGGCTGTCCCCTCCTGTCAGGAGTTGTGCAGAGCCAGAAGGGCCCCCCTGAGCCTCCTTTTCTCCAGGCTGAGCCCCTTCCCAGCTCCCTCAGCCACGCCAAACCCTTCCCCAGCTCCGTTCCCATCTCTGGACACGTTCCAGCTCCTCCACATCTCTCACAATCCTTAAACAATATCCTGGAGTTTACCGACTGTCACCTGCTGGTGCCCAGGGTGTTTTAAAGCCAATCCCATTCATCTCAGGCTAAAGGCCATTTCTCAGCCACTCCATAAAGTTTTTAACTGCCTGGCCCCGCTGCATTCCCGGGAAGATACAACACACTGGATACCTGCTTTCAATTTCGCCTGTTAAGCCCCTTCATTTTCCCTGGGTTATTTCAGCATCAAGCACTCCCTGCTTTATGCAGGGAAACCGTTTATTTTTTAATGGAGCTCAACATTTCCAGCTCAGGCAGCAGCCAGTGGATATCTTCCACTTGTGGAACATTAAAAATCGGAAGGAGGAGACTTTGGAAGTGATTTGGTGCGGAGTTAATGACACCTCTGCTGTTGACTTCTGCGGGGATGGATGCAATAAAAAAATCACAAAGACCAGCAAGAAGACATCAAGGATTGCCTCAGGATTGCCTTTAGATAGTGAAAAATCTTCCCTCATATTCATCAGCTTAATTTACATCAAGAACTCAATTTATAGACTAGGTGAGACTTTTTTTTTCCCCTATGCCTTTAAAAACTCCCCAGAATTCTTCATTAAATCCTACTAGAAGGTTCAAAACACTTAAAAATGCATGATTAATTTCTCTGCTGTTCTGTAGGGCTTTTACTGAATTGTTCAGCCTTGACTAGGATGTCCTGGGAGAATTGTGACAGAATTACTCAGAAAATTTCATATTCAGGGAGATTTTATGCTGCAGATCTTCTCGGAGAACACAGCTCTGAGAATGATGATAAGGAGGGGAAATTGCATGGGGAGAGTTGCTCTGCAAACATCTCTTCCCTGCTAATATGATTTAATGCAGTTGGTAATCATTTGTGAAGATCCATTGCAATCTAGGAAAGCCTGAAAATTAGGAAGGGTGTGGATTAATAGGAGCAAAACTCGGCAGTCCAGGATCCTTGTAAAAGATCCATTGATTCAGCTACTCCAGCTCAACGCTGTTGAAGTCAGTCTACTTCAAAAAATGACACAGTAGTGGTGTGAAAGAACGCACTGGGGATGCCAGAGCCAGCTGATATCTCATAAACACCTTCTTTTTGGCACTCTCTGAAGCTTCCCTGCACTGCTGCTCCCTGGTGTTTGCCTGGGACTCCTGGCTGGCAGGAAGGGCTGGGCTGAGCAGGTCTCTCAGCAGAGGAGAAGGGACGAGCGGCTCCAGCGGGCGCTGCCAGCAGGACGTGCCAAGTTCTGGCAGCCAGTTTGCTTTGGGAACAGGATGGTTCTCTCCCTCTCTAATGAGAAAGCCATACATAATATCATGCACGATGACAAGGGCCAAATCCACCCCTGCAGGCAGGGCTGATAAGATGAAAGGCTGCAGCAGGGAAGAGCTGTTGTACATGGAGTTCACGTCCGGAGCCAAGCACGGCGTCTGTAAAAGATGATGCCTCGCTCATGCAAAGCAGTTTGAGGCTCTGCTATCGAATTTCCATATGGAAAACACCCTGGTCAGGCTCGAATTCCCCAAGGAGACCTGGAACTTGGGGTTGGGATGGGGTGGCTGTTACAGGGGAGCAGAAAAACTGCAGAGGGAAAAGAATTCTGCTTGCACCTCCCCTGGAGCTGGGGCCTGTCCCCCTCGTGTGCCACTCGTGTGACAGAAATTGGGGGGTTGATAAACACCCCCAGGCCTGCAGCAGCACTGAGGGATTTATTGGCCTCCTGTGCTGCAAATCCTGCGTCAGAACATCTGGAGCTGACACGCCAGGCTCTGCTCAGCACAGCTGCTTTAATCCTTATCCAGGAATTCTGCACCAGTCGCACTCAAACTCTTGTTGTAGCAAAAGTAACTTTTATCTGCGAGTGCAGATCAGGATGTGAGGGTATTATCAGGACTAGAAAACATCCTTAACTGCCTCTCGCAGCAAAGTTTCACATAAGCCTCTTTCTCTCAGCATGTGCAGTGAGTAAAATCCACAAGGAAGCTGGAGGCATTTTTCCTGCAGCTTCAAGTCTCAGGCCGTGCTTGGAGCAAGGGCTGAATTTCAGAGTGAATTTCTTGGCCACTTGAAAGGCCCAGCCTGCTCCCACTGTTCCCTTTGTGCTCGGGAAAGGAACAGGAGCAGAAATAGGTTAGGGAGTAAATGAGAGTGGTGGTGGAGACGTGGAGCTGCCTTGATGTATTCACTGCGGACGTTGAAAAGATGTTCCCTGTGTAAAACACGGTGCGGGACGAGCTGGGAGCACGGCGAGCGTGAGCTGCTCTGACATCTGCTTCAAACCATGATGTCAAAGCAGCTCCACCGTGCCTGAAAGCTCCTGAAGTGGAAAGTTCCTGTTAGGTTTGGTGATTTGGAACAACACTCGCAAGGAGACAGGGATGGTACAAGCCCTCAGGCTTTACCTGAACGCGCCTGTGCTTTTCTTCTGCTTATTGAATTTTGGGGTTGTTTCTTGACAGCCTCGGCATCTGCAGTAATTGGCTTCCTCGGCTCAGATCAAACAGTTTAGAAAAAGGGCTCTTAAACAGAAGATATCTGCATAAAGCAGCATGGAAAGCACTGGCTTTAAAGAGCCTTTTTGTTCTTTTTGCTAAAAGTTTGTAGCAGATTGTGCACCCTGGTAAAGGAGCAGCTCGAATGCTCAGTGTGAGCTTTGCTCTGCAAACTTCATTTATCGGGGGTTTTGTTGGAGGGTTTCGCTGCACGAGGCTTTACAAAAGGTTATCTTGGTTTCTGTACAGGAAATTCTGCCTTGGATTGGAACACCGGGCCCAAAGAGTTGGCGACAGGTTTGTGAGCAGACTCAGATCTCCCGGATCTTTCCAAAGGGCTGGAGATGATCCTGCACCACAGAGAGGCTGCAGGTGCTCAGTATCTCTGCAAACCAGGCTGCTGCCACTGGGATTTCCACCTGCAGACTCAGGTGCCAAATCTTCAAGGGATTTTTCTTTTTTTTTGGTGAATAACCTGTCCTTTGCTCGTGGCTCCTTGGCTCCATCCCCTGGATCCTGGACCACTCCTGATAACTCGTGTTTTTCCCTTGCTCCAGTGGAGCAAACAGCTCGGTGGATGCTCCAGGAGTGTCTTCTCCAAGTGCTGTAGCTCACAGCAATGTCACTTGAATGGCTCTTAAAATTAGGTCTGTCTGGGAGAGAATCATTTAAATTCCACTGTTAAAACTCCTGGTGATTGAGAACAAACGAAACTGCTGTGAAGGCTTCAGGAACTCGCTAATGGCTGGAAAGAAGAGGGTCAGGGTCTAGTTGGGAATCATTTAAAATCCTTCCCTCCCCATTACTCACTCTTTAAGTGACACCTTGATAGTTGCACGAGGGTAGTTAAACATGAATTGTTAATACCACCAGCTTTTGTAGGGAGGGCTCTTTTTGCTCCCAAATGAAGCTGATTTATTTTTGTGCTGGCTCCCACCAGTTGTCGAGGCCATTAAATATCCTTAATTGCCTGGAAATGGATTCACATAATAGAGTCCTGGTAATTCAGAGATCTGTGAGCTGGGGCGTTGGTGGTTCAGTCAGCTCTCCCTCGGGAACGAGGAGCCTGAAATCACCCAGTGCCTCTCATTGCCTGGCTTGTGATGGATCAGCAGCAGAGGTTCTGCAGTCTGGCTGCCATCACCCCCAGAGGAGCAGCTGGAGAGCTCGCCAGCTGGAATTCTGTGTGTGCTGAAAAAAAAAACCACCTTGGGACCTCCAGGATCTCAGGCAGAGCAGTCCCTCAGCTGCTGGAAACCTGGAATTGTGGAAACCTGGAATTGTGGAAGCCTGGGATTGTGGTGGTTGAAGATTCGGGCTGACACCTCAGCTGGGGCAGTGCCCTGAAAATGTCAGCAGTGGGTATAAATTGGGATTTTCCAGTTGTGTTTTACATCTTTTTATGTCCTGAGTTATTTAGTCATGTCCAGTTTTAGGGATTCAGGAATGGGGTTGAGAGCTGCCAGTGGGTTTTGACAAACTCTGCTCCTGTATTGTGGTAACTATAAATATATTTATAGTGTATTTTCATCTGACATGTGTGGTGGAGCTTGGCATCTCAAGGAGGTTTTTTATCTTGATTTATCCATTTGCTCTATGTTAGATATATTGAGATACATTAAATATATATCAATATATATAAAAAATATATATCTATATATAAAAATATATCTATCAATATATATAAAATATATTGATATATATATATATATATAATACAGATTAATACATGTATTGATCTCTAAAAATCTATATCGATATATAAATTGATATTGATATGTGTATTGATGTTGATATATATATATACACATGGATCGATATCTATTGAAATAGATATGCGGTATTTGTTAGATAAATTTAACATGAAAAGTTTGATCTATTTATACAAGTTTATAAACTCAGTCTGGAATTAGAGTTTGAACCCTCAGCTGCTTTGTCCTTTACCCCCCAAATTCCCTGAGCAATTCCTTTATTTACAAGGTTAATAAATGCCCTGGTTTTTTCCCCTTTATCCTCTGTCAACTCTGTCATTTTACTCTTCGCTTTTTCATTTTTTTTAATTATTTTTTTCGTTTTTTTAAATTAACACTTTACCCAAAACTCTTCCAGCAGCGATCTGTTCTTAAAAATCTAAATATAATTAAAATAACAATTCCTCATCAGCATCCTCCTCTCCCTGCCGTGACTTCAGCCCCTTTCCCACCTGGAGCTGCCCCAGGAGCGAGGCCAGAGAGGGAGGAGCAGCATCTCTGCCGAGTTTCCAGAATGATCACACCCAGGGATGTGGGAAATCCCAGCTGCTGCAGCCCCGTGTGCGTAAAACCCTGCTGGGAGCGCTGGCATTTCAGGGCATGTGAAAAACGCCAATCACTCGTTTTAAAATTTTAAAAGTTTAATAATAATAAAAAATAGTAATGAAAGTAGTAATAAATGATAAGGAAAATTAGGACAATGAGAGACAATAAAAGAGAGAATTACGGACGTCCGGGTGTCTGACATTCCCCACCAGGCACACCTTGCTAACAAAGGATTACCCCTTAAAAGCAATAGATATTTGCATATTCATATAGCTCGTACATGATTCAAACATTCTTTTCAAAATTGGGTGTTTCTGCTTAATTTCAGCTTTTCCCCCCATCTTGTAGATCAGCCCCCTGGCTCCCCCAAGTCTGAGCTTTCCCAATGAGGAGGCAATATTTCTTCTCTGGGATCTTGGTGTCTGTTGCTGTCCTCTCTATCCAGTGCAAAGAATTTCTTGATTGTCTTTTCCATTCCTTGAGCTAGTTACAAAAATTACATCCCACAGTTTCTATTTTAATATTATGCTATAGCCTAAAAACGATATTTACCACATTCTTAAAAAAAGAATAATACAGCTGTACTTAAAGGGATTAATACAGCTTAACTTTCCAACACAGCACATACAGTATTCATTTTAATATTAATTTTAATATTTGCGAAAAGCCAATCATAAAATATGCATTTTTCACAGGGCATTTCTCCACACTGGGCCCAAAACTCTGCCATTCCTTGCTTTGTGCTGAATTCCAGGTTTGATTCCAGCACCTGTTTGGAAACAGCAGCAGCCCAGCGTGGATTTGTGTTGGGCCAACACTTCACCCAAAATATCTCTCGGAATGCTCAGTTTAGGACAATTAAACAGCAGGAACAGACCTGGTTATTTATTTTTTCATCCCTTGCAGTGGAGAGAAGCTGTTTGGGGTCATTTTAAGCTTTTCTTCGTGCACGGGGCAGCCCTGCTGGGCATCTCTGCTGCTGGAAACACACGGAGCAGATTCCAGGGCTTGGGACACTTTGTCACCTTGGAAAGAAATGCCTTTCCCTTGGGGGGACTGTGCAATTTGCATCTACAGAATAATATTCTAATTCGAAAATAATTGGAAGGAGACACTCTTGGCACTGGAAGTCAGGGAGAATAAAAAGGAGTTTGGGTTAATGTGACAGAGCACTTTGAATGCCTGCAAGCGGGTGGAAACAATAAAGAACTTCAGGGATTTTAATCTTGTTTGTCAAGTAATTTATCACAGTTGTTTTCATAAATCTCAGAGATAATCAGCCTCCGTGGCAAATGGAACTGGATTAAACATGAGCTGCTGGGTTGTTCTGTTCAGCTGGGTCTTGTAGCGTGACGTGTCAGGATTTTCCTGGGACACGGCTGCAGAGCAACATCTCAAACACTGACGAGGGGACTGGGAAGATTGAATTCCGTCTGAGAATTCCAGGGACAACAGGTTTGCGTTGCCTCTGCTCCCTCCTGGGCAGCTGAATCCCGGACTGAGCCTGCCCAGGGGGCAGCGAGGCCAACAGGAGCTTCTCGAGGCTTGTGGATGGAGGTGATCCCAATCCAGGGGGTCCTTGCAGAGCAATTCCTGCCTTTCCGCAGGGATTCCAGGATTTTAGANAACTCTGTCATTTTACTCTTCGCTTTTTCTTTTTTTTTTTTCCATTTTTTTTAAATTAACACTTTACCCAAAACTCTTCCAGCAGCGATCTGTTCTTAAAAATCAAAATATAATTAAAATAACAATTCCTCATCAGCATCCTCCTCTCCCTGCCGTGACTTCAGCCCCTTTCCCACCTGGAGCTGCCCCAGGAGCGAGGCCAGAGAGGGAGGAGCAGCATCTCTGCCGAGTTTCCAGAATGATCACACCCAGGGATGTGGGAAATCCCAGCTGCTGCAGCCCCGTGTGCGTAAAACCCTGCTGGGAGCGCTGGCATTTCAGGGCATGTGAAAAACGCCAATCACTCGTTTTAAAATTTTAGAAGTTTAATAATAATAAAAAATAGTAATGAAAGTAGTAATAAATGATAAGGAAAATTAGGACAATGAGAGACAATAAAAGAGAGAATTACGGACGTCCGGGTGTCTGACATTCCCCACCAGGCACACCTTGCTAACAAAGGATTACCCCTTAAAAGCAATAGATATTTGCATATTCATATAGCTCGTACATGATTCAAACATTCTTTTCAAAATTGGGTGTTTCTGCTTAATTTCAGCTTTTCCCCCCATCTTGTAGATCAGCCCCCTGGCTCCCCCAAGTCTGAGCTTTCCCAATGAGGAGGCAATATTTCTTCTCTGGGATCTTGGTGTCTGTTGCTGTCCTCTCTATCCAGTGCAAAGAATTTCTTGATTGTCTTTTCCATTCCTTGAGCTAGTTACAAAAATTACATCCCACAGTTTCTATTTTAATATTATGCTATAGCCTAAAAACGATATTTACCACATTCTTAAAAAAAGAATAATACAGCTCTACTTAAAGGGATTAATACAGCTTAACTTTCCAACACAGCACATACAGTATTCATTTTAATATTAATTTTAATATTTGCGAAAAGCCAATCATAAAATATGCATTTTTCACAGGGCATTTCTCCACACTGGGCCCAAAACTCTGCCATTCCTTGCTTTGTGCTGAATTCCAGGTTTGATTCCAGCACCTGTTTGGAAACAGCAGCAGCCCAGCGTGGATTTGTGTTGGGCCAACACTTCACCCAAAATATCTCTCGGAATGCTCAGTTTAGGACAATTAAACAGCAGGAATAGACCTGGTTATTTATTTTTTCATCCCTTGCAGTGGAGAGAAGCTGTTTGGGGTTATTTTAAGCTTTTCTTCGTGCACGGGGCAGCCCTGCTGGGCATCTCTGCTGCTGGAAACACACGGAGCAGATTCCAGGGCTTGGGACACTTTGTCACCTTGGAAAGAAATGCCTTTCCCTTGGGGGGACTGTGCAATTTGCATCTACAGAATAATATTCTAATTCGAAAATAATTGGAAGGAGACACTCTTGGCACTGGAAGTCAGGGAGAATAAAAAGGAGTTTGGGTTAATGTGACAGAGCACTTTGAATGCCTGCAAGCGGGTGGAAACAATAAAGAACTTCAGGGATTTTAATCTTGTTTGTCAAGTAATTTATCACAGTTGTTTTCATAAATCTCAGAGATAATCAGCCTCCGTGGCAAATGGAACTGGATTAAACATGAGCTGCTGGGTTGTTCTGTTCAGCTGGGTCTTGTAGCGTGACGTGTCAGGATTTTCCTGGGACACGGCTGCAGAGCAACATCTCAAACACTGACGAGGGGACTGGGAAGATTGAATTCCGTCTGAGAATTCCAGGGACAACAGGTTTGCGTTGCCTCTGCTCCCTCCTGGGCAGCTGAATCCCGGACTGAGCCTGCCCAGGGGGCAGCGAGGCCAACAGGAGCTTCTCGAGGCTTGTGGATGGAGGTGATCCCAATCCAGGGGGTCCTTGCAGAGCAATTCCTGCCTTTCCGCAGGGATTCCAGGATTTTAGAGACCATTCCATGATATCAGAGACCTTCTGGCTCTGCACAGCTCCCGGGGCAGCCAGGGGGGTCGGGCTCTGCTCCCAGGGGACAGGGACAGGAGGAGAGAGAACGGCCTCAGGCTGGGCCAGGGGAGGGGTTAGGGTGGACACCAGCAGGAATTTCCCCATGGAAAGGGTTGGAAGGAGCTGCCCAGGGAGGTTTGGAGTCCCCCTCCCTGGAGGTGGCCCAGGAAGGCCTGGAAGTGGCACTCACAGCTCTGGGCTGGGGACAAGGTGGGCTCGATGATCCCAGAGGTCCTTTCCAACCTCAAAGCTTCTGGGATGAAACACTGCTCAGGAAATTTCTGATTTTGCTTGAATTTTGTTGCCTGGAAATTTTTTGCCTGGAAGTTGTTGCCCTTTTCACTGATTCAAGGAGGATTTGGGGAACTGCACTTTGGATTTGAAGATTTTGGAGCAAAACTTTCCATGGTTTGTCAATACCATCCCTGGGGGATTTAACAGCCATGGGAATGTGGCACTTGGGGACACAGCTTAGTGTGGCCTTGGGGTTGCTTGGACTCGATGATCTCAGAGGGCTTTCCCAACCTCAACAACTCCATGACCAGACAGGAATTTGGGATATGGACAGCAGAACTGCCACCTCCTGGTGCTTGTGGGGCTCCCAGGTGGGATTTGTGGCACCACAACCCCTTCCAACAGCACGTGGGACTCGGGCTGAACACCTGGATTAGGTACCAGCACTCCTGAGTGAGCTAAAAGTGGCAGGGGTGGCTTTAAACCAGCCCTGGAGGGACAGATTTCTCTCCCTGGAGTGGGGCTCACTGTTGGATTTGGGGAAGCAGCCGTGCTTGGCTGGAGCTGGAGATCTGTCTCTATTAGAGCTCAGCTCAGGGTGCCTTTGGCTCCTGCAGCAGCTGTATTTTATCGCTTTAAAACGCTGGGTAATGCTGCATCAATAAATCCTGAATTAAGGAAATCTGCAAAGGAGCAACAGCCTTATCTTAATTAAGCAAAATCTATGGCTCCTGCCACAGCCCGGACCAGGAGCCAGTCAACCTTGGAACGGGCATTTTTTCTGCTCTTTGATACTCCTTCTGGGGTTTTTTCAGTGTAGGATTTGGGGCTGGGGACAGAAAAGCACTTGGCCTAGAAGTACAAGTGGCTGTGACGGAATGGGAGACAGATAAAGGTACTTGACAAAGAGTTTTTCATGTGGTCTCTCCACTTTTAGCCCCTTTGAAGTAGAAATTGTCCCTCAAGATCCAACCCTGTGCCCTCCATCCTCCTCCCAGACCAGGGCTGGTGGCCTGAAGCTAAAACAGATCAGCTCCTGGGCTGAGCTGTCAAGTTTCCCAAAGAACTTTAAGTGACTTGGATGAATGGATCTGTTTTCCTACAGATTCTTTTTTTATTTGAGGCTTGGTTTTGTTTTCCTGACCCAAAAAATTCCACAGCTGTCTGTTACTGGGTGAAGCTGGAGTGTAAAGGAGGGATCACAACTTCCCTGGAAAGGAGGGATGAAAACTTCATCTGCTCTGGCCCCTGCTGTATCCCTTGGGACACCTGGACTGCATCTAAACACCGGGATCATCCTGTGTGAGCTCAGGGATTGCCAGGCTGGTCACAGGATCATGGAACCACGGAATGGTTGGGATGGGAGGGGACCTTAAATCCCATCCAGTGCCACCTGTGCCACAGGCAGGGACACCTCCCACTGTCCCAGGGTGCTCCGAGCCCCATCCAACCTGGCCTTGGCACTGATGTTACTCTGCATCTCCCAAACGTGAAGAGCTGCATTTTCAGAGAATTTGTCCTTTGTTTTTCCCTTTTCCTGTTGTCTCTGTTGCGCTGCCGTGCATCCACAGCTGGGTTTATTTGGAGAGGAGTGGCCTCTATCCATAGACCATCAGGAAATTCTGGTTTTTCCAGCTAAAGGGCAGTGAATAAACTCAAGCTATCCCTCACCATCTCCATGTGAGATCGTTCCAGGGAGAGGCTGAGTGTCCCAGGGGCCCCGTATTCCCTCACTCCATGCCTGGCTTTGCAGCAGCTGCTTTGCCTGGCCCTGTTCCTCCTTAACTTCTGGATTGATTTGGGAAGGTTCAGTGAGCCTGGGTCGAGGTGGGGAAGTGACCATGCTGCTAAATCAGCTGCAGTGCCAGATTTCAGTGCTAACCACTCAAAGGTCACTCAGATCTCATGGATTTCTTCCTTGCTGAGAGGCAACGGGAATGTGGCAGCTGCCTCTTGTTCCATTTGGTGGATTTCACTGATTTGAGGTGAATTCCTGCCATTCCCCCAGGTTAGCTGTTCCTGTGTCCCTGGACACACTCCAGGCTCCTGGGATGGGGAGATCTAAAGTCAGCAGAGCTGGGAGGCTCTGGTGGATTCAGACTCGGGACAGAAGGAGCCTCCCCTGTGCCTGTGAGGTGGGAAAAGCCCTTCCCTGCTCCCAGGTGTGCAGGAATATGGGAAAGATCCTGTGCTTCTGTTTCCAGCTCCATCCTGTGGTTCTTTGTTCAGCTCCATCCTTTGGTTCTGTTTCCAGCTCCTTCCTGTGGTTCTGTTTCCAGCTCCGTCCTTTGTTTCTGTTTCCAGCTTCCCCCTTTGGTTCTGTTTCCAGCTCCTTCCTGTGGTTCTGTTTCCAGCTCCTTCCTGTGGTTCTGTTTCCAGCTCTGTCCTTTGGTTCTGTTTCCAGCCCTACCCTTTGGTTCTGTTTCCAGCCCCACCCTTTGGTTCTGTTTCCAGCCCCGTCCTTTGGTTCTGTTTCCATCTCCTTCCTGTGGTTCTGTTTCCATCTCCACCCTTTGGTTCTGTTTCCATCTCCACCCTTTGGTTCTGTTTCCAGCCCCGTCCTTTGGTTCTGTTTCCATCTCCTTCCTGTGGTTCTGTTTCCATCTCCACCCTTTGGTTCTGTTTCCATCTCCACCCTTTGGTTCTGTTTCCAGCCCCGTCCTTTGGTTCTGTTTCCATCTCCTTCCTGTGGTTCTGTTTCCATCTCCACCCTTTGGTTCTGTTTCCATCTCCACCCTTTGGTTCTGTTTCCAGCCCCGTCCTTTGGTTCTGTTTCCATCTCCTTCCTGTGGTTCTGTTTCCATCTCCACCCTTTGGTTCTGTTTNGCTGCCCAGTGACACAGGAGAGGCACAGGGAGCAGGAATGGGTCATTGTCTGATTTAGGGAAAGCTCTGGGATCAGAGCAGTCACTGGAGAGAAGGTCCTTGAACAAAGCTGGTGTGAGTGGGAGTCAGGGAATGCAGAACACGAGGCATGAGGAGCTTGAAGCCCCAGGCTGGTGGAAGGAAATGGAAGAGAGACAAAAAATATTTCACTTCTATGTTTTAGTTGATTTTAAAAAAATATTAATAGCAGAAGTATTTTTGTGATGTGTGTAATAATGAATTTCAGAGGCTCTGCAGGAGCTGACCAGGAACGCCTGCCCCAGGGAAAACCCAGGTCTGTTCCCAGGGAAAAGTGAGATCAGCTCCTGCCATTATCAGGCTCCTTCTCCTCCCCAGCCCTCACATCCACAGCAGCCAGGTCCCAGTGGAGATCATACAAATTATATATAAAATTATATATAAATTATAGAAAATAGGATTCACACAAAAAGCTGCTGTGAATGGAAGGGGAATTGCCTGAATGCAGAACACGGGGCCTGAGGAGTTGGGAATCCTGCAGCTGCTGGAAGGGAACAGAAAAGCAACAAGAAAAATTTTATTTCCAAGGTTTAATTTAGGGCTTTTTAAATATTACCAGCAGAAGTAGTTTTGTAATGGATGTAATAATGGATTTTAGAGCTG